>RANX01000088.1:0-115500 GCA_009805215.1 Neurospora discreta FGSC 8579 | reverse complement strand
GCCTTCCTCGCTTGCGTTGGTGGGCCCATGGACCACGACCTTTGGTGCGGATCTTCCATGTCACCTTTCGGCCCACGACAACGCTAGAGCTCTGAATGTATGGGCGTCTCAATTATACTATTTAGTTCTAGCTGTTTCAAATAACCTCTATTACTTTAACTTCAGCTTGGAATAATGGGCGTTTCACTGTCTTCGTTGGCTACATCCACCTCCGGCCAAGGAATGACTATTTTATAAGTTTAGGGCCGTATGAATATATAAGTTAGAATAGTAATACTAATATCAATAGGTATAGCAACTTATACCGTACGCAATATTAAACAAATCAATATAGTATCTCCGAGGGGGATTTAATTCGATATAAAAACCGAACGCGCCTATAATATAATTATTATATCTATAAATAATAGCCTCTTATATAAAATTTATATTTTTAGCTTTACATTAAATAAAAGTATGTTTTATAGATCAATAAATATGAATACTTCGATTATTAATATAAGTACAAGAATTTTATAAAGGCTAAGTCGTAAGGCGAGTAGCGAATTCGCGGCTAGCGGAAATAATAGAGAAAATGGCTCTTTAGCTTTTACAACCTCCTCATTCTACTTCTGAAATCGAGCAGCCTCCTTATTCTCCTTCCATTTCTTGATTCAAGCAGCCTCCTCGTCATCTTACTACTTCTTAAGGGCAATAGCCTCTTCCTTCTGTTATTTGTTAAGTCGAGCAGCCTCCTCATTATTTTGCTACTTCTTAAGGGCAGTAGCGTCTTCCTCCTACTATTTCTTAAGGGCAGCAGCCTCTTCCTCCTACTGTTTCTTAAAGGCAGCAACTTAACGAGCAACCTCCTCATCCTTCTCCTTCTACAAACGTTCGACTTTCTCTTTATCGATATAAGCAACTTCCTCATCCTCTTACTATTTCTTATAGACAGCCCTCTTATATTCTTCGTATTCCTTTTCCCAATAAACAACCTCATTATATTAACGAACCTCATTAAGATTTATAGGCCTAAGTATACTTTTGGCTATATTAATAATGAATATAATAGTAGAAGTAGGAAATACCTCTTCGGCCGGTTCGGATTCGATTAGTTCGCTTAGAAGAGGAGCATCCAATATCTTAATATTTAAATTGATTGTTATATTATTGAATTTATTACATTAATTAGCTTTCTCGATAATTATTTAGACTATATTCTATACTACTTCAAATATTATAAACTATACGTACGACCCTAACTAATACATATTTTATAACTTTTACGGATTATATTCCTCTTCAATATTCAATAGCGTATCAAATTACTTAATGTAGATATCTAATAGCAATTAATCTTTAAATTAGGAAAGTAATTTTTAATAATCGTTATAATTATCTTTAGGTAACCTAATAAGGGTTATCGGACGAAATAAACTATCAATTTATTGTAAATACTGAATAAATTGATAAAAATTATTTAAATATACCTATAGGTTATTGAAATTTAATTAGTTTTCTTCAAATTAAATAACGAACTTTTAATACTATTCGTTTAAAAACTTATTAATCGCTTTATTTCTAAACCTTTCAAGATAGCCAAAATCCTATTTTAACTATACGCTCCAAATCCTATCCTCTTCGAAAACTAAACTTTTAACACTAAACTATTTTCCTTCAATATTAAACGTAAGGTTAATAGTAGGATATTCGGATTGGGGGGGGGGTTGATATATAAAAAGAGAAGAATAGGCGAAACCTTTTTCTCGATTATTAATTTAAATTTCATAAGCTTTATTATAGGGGGGATAAAGGGTAGCGGTGTAAATATCTCTTTCCTAACTATTTTTTTAAAGTATTATAATAATTTGTAGCCGAGGGGTATTTATAATAACCTTAATTTCGAATATAAATAATTTAACTTTTACTAACGTATCATTAAAAGAGTAATCAATTAATTGTAAATTTTATATATATTATAATATATTGGTCTTCCTGTTTAATATATTAAAGCCTAATCCATATATATATATAAAATACAGTTCCCTTGGGCGGAGCCAAAGTCCAGGGGAGACAGAGAGACGCCCATACTTAGGTACACTACTATAGTATGTTAAAGAAGAGGGAAAAAAAAAAAAAAAAAACACTTAGGGAGGAATTTTGGAGAAAAAAATATCGTTTTTTTCTTTTCCAGAATTTCCGCTTTTAACCCTAACCCTAACCCCCCTCTAAGGCCTTCAGGGTTAAGGGTACGGTCTAGGACTTAGTCATTTCTAGGATTTAATCATTTATAATACCCGGGTATATTTACTACCAAAATCCTTATTTTCAATTTCTTTTACAATTTTCTCAACAACTAGGGCGTGCACTACAATGCAACAGGTATTAAAATAACCGCCTTTCTTTTCTTATCATTTTGGTATAATGTGCATTTGAACGCACGCGACGGTCGTGGAGAAATCCCTATTGCAAAGGAAAAAGTGGCTTTTTCGAACTGCTATTCAAACCGTATCTTGCTTAGCGCCAAGTTTTTCTATTTAGGCCTACCAAGACGGGTAATTTTCTATATTGTAGCCTATTATAGATAGATACGCCGCGCCTTCCTCGCTTGCGTTAGTAGGCCTATAGACTACGACCTTTAGTACGGATCTTCTATATCACCTTTCGGCCTACAACAACGCTAGAGCTCTGAGGTATGGGCGTCTCAATGAATAATTGATAATATAAAAGCGTTAGTAGAATACGTAAAAAGCGCTTTACATTATATAATATCAATATAATTCTTAATATTAATCTATTTATTATCGGTATATCTATACGGGTCTGATACCGGAAAGGTATCGTGGTGTCACATGTCAGATCAGCTGATATACATCAAGCCGCGGGGCAGCTATATTGTGCGACGCACAAGGCAATGAAATAAAGCAATTGATGTGTATATTGAGTTGCTGGAAAGAGAAAGAATCTGTGGGGAGGTCTGGAGGGTTAAAACTAGTTAGGGGAGGCTGTATATAGGTATGGGTAATTGGCCTAGAGTGTACGTACCTCTAATATACCCTTATAGATTGAAAGACCTTAATAGTTGTAATATCTATGTATATTATTTATTATATAATATATAATGTGGTATTGTAATACTTTAAGCCTAAGGAACCTTCTTCTAATAAAGACTAATTAATTTAACGAATTTTACATATTTATCCGCTTTAAGCGGTTTAATTAAACCGTTTACAGGCATTTCTTCTCTAAAGATATAGATAATTTTAATAATTTATTATTCTATTTATTCAATTAATTATTTATACCGTATATTGATATATCGGTTACGAGTAAGGATGTTTTTATTAAGTACCTTATCCCTAGTATTTACGCTATTGGTATATAGGATATTTCTAATATTATTAGTATTATTAATAATATTTAAATTATTAAATATATTAGTAATCTAATTTAATAATTTTATTATTAGTCTAAAATTAACGAATTCTACCTCTATTATATTCGTAATAATAAATTCCTATTTCTTTGATTTCTATAAGATAGGTCTTAATATAAAGAATATTATATACTTTATAATATTATATTTTATTAATATATTATCTATATATAAGGTATTTATATATACTTTAAACTACAGGTTTACTATCGGCGAGGGCTTTCTTCTTAAAATAATACCTAAATCAAGAAGGTTAATTAAATATCGCTAGAAATATGTTATAATAATAGTATACTTATTTATTAGTTTAATATTTCCCTCGGCTAGCTTCCTGATAGTATATATAATATTGGGTTTCGTATTTAATAATATTTAATTTAATAATTTAATCCGTTTAATATATAGTTTTAATTTATTTAAAAAAAAAGAAAAATAGTTTACCCTTATAGATTTTAAAGTCCGATAGTTATAGGGTTTTAATTAGGTATAAAGGTTCGTTAAAGGGATTGAATTTAGCGATAATCGATTAGGTATATTGTTTTTATAATATAAATACGGTATATTCTTCTCTATTTCTAATAATATTAAAATTCAAGAAGGTATATACTAAACTAATATATTTAATAGTAAAATACTTTTATAATTAAAGATAGAGATTATTAATAATCTTTTTATTAAGTATTATAATAAGGAAATTATTAATATAAAAGATAAATAATACGTTTAAGCCTTTATAAATCAAGAGGTATATATCGCCTCTAATAGGAAAGAAGTTTAATTTTTTAAAAATAGGTAGAATTATTTCGAATTAATATAATAGATTGCGATGAAGGTTATAAAGAGCCTTAATTAATTAGTAAATTAATTTATTTCAAGGACTTTTTTCAAAATTTATAGATTGTTCGATATAATAGTTATAATTAGTAGGAATAATAGTGTTTAAGAAAGTAGTATTAATATTAAATTATTTACAATTTAAATTATAAATAGTTATAATAATTAGGAAGAGTTTTATGTTAACTATATTAATTATAGTAATATAAATATCCTATACTATTTAATTATTTTTATTTTTATAATTATTATATATTACTTATTTAATATATACTAGATATTCTTTATTATTAATATTATACTTTTTGTTAAAGACCTATTTTCCCGGTAAAATTATTATATTTAGGGTTCTTTTAATTAAACGATATACTCTTCAATTTTTAAGTACTTTAAATTATTTCTCTATTATTCAAGAATTAATAAATTTTAAAGTTGTAAAGTTTCTTCGCCTGCTAGTAATTCTTTAGGATAAGGCGGTTATTATTAATATTAATTTGAAAATTATAAATAGCCTTTATCGTTATAAAATAATATTAAATTAGTTTTATAATATATTTAGCCTTAATTATACTATGAAATAGTCTAATATTATATTTAATAATATTGTTATTACTATTAATAACCAATTGGGTGCCGTATTTGAAATTAGGTAGTTTAACTGTAATAGATTTACGAAATTTACTTTTATATACTTTCAAAATTATAAACTCTACTACTTCTTCAAAGGGTTAACTTTCCTTCGTAATTTATTAGGTTATTTATACCTATTATTACCTTATTACAAGTAGCGGGGAATCTAGAATCAGATTCGTAATATTTGGTTAATTTAGTTCTTACTTTGTAAAAGTATAATTTAATATAGGGTTTTCTTTATTAAAATTCTCGAAATCGATTAAATCGCTTTATCGTTATTAATCTTCCTCCTCTTCCTCTATTAATTATATCGGCTCGTTACTATATGAAATTAAATAAATTTTATTTAATTAAGGAGGTAGGGAAGGTTATATTGAGGCAATTTCTCCTAATATTAATATTACCTCTAATATTAGGTAATCTAGGTTAGGGTAGAAGGGTATAAATAGTACCTTCTTTTACTAATCGTTATTATTATTAATATTTTAATTGGGAATTAATTAATTTAAAAATTTAATTAGGGATGGCCAGTATAAACCAATCGTAGTAACCCAAATAGTTATACCGCTATTTACTACTTTTTTAATCTTTCAAATAAATTAATTTGAAAAGTATACTCTATGAGGAATAGCTTTAATCGCTAGATCCTTTAGTTTATCGTTATTTTTAATAAATTTAATTATATTAGTACAAATAATTAGATTAATTTCTAAATCCTGAATCTAATAAATTCCACTATAATTATCGTTATAACCTATAAATTTACCACGGCGGGCGTATTCTTAAATTTATCTCCCTTAATATATTTTTTTAATTTAATAAAATAATATACTATATAGAAGAAGGCTCTAAAGTAGCTAAAACGAGGTTTGATCTAATCCGTTAGGAAATTTGGGATTGTTTATATAAATACTTTATAGGAAATTTTATTATTTAGGTTAAATTTTATTAATATAATATTAAGTATTATTATAATCGTTTAGGTTACGAATAGTTATAAATATTCTAGTGTACCTAAGTTAAATATTAATGCTCTAGCCCTAATTATAATAATATAACCGGCTTATTTAAACTTACCGTTTATCTATAGTATATATATTAGGATGTTATATAATTGGACCCCTTTATTATAAGCCTATTCTACTAATTTACTATTCTAGAACTCTATTATATTGAAGCTAAATTTAGGACCTCTATCGAGGCCGATAATTTTAATCTTAAATCTAATTTATAGCTTAATCTATTTCTTAATTTGAATAACAATAATATAAGCGTCTCCTTTATTAATATAGAACTTTACCTAATAATAACCGGATATATTACAAATAAAATATATTACGTATCGAATTCCTATATATCTTAGCTTATTATATAAAATTATATCGATTTATATAAATTAAAGCAGGGTCGTTATAATTAGGTAAATGCCTTTAGGAATATAGTTTATTACCTTCGAGCGTAAATATATATTATAAGTATAATCATTAATATTATTAAATTTAATACCCGTTTATTCGCAAACTCTGAAAACTTAATCCTTACCTACGTATGTTATCCTCTTATATATCGTTATATAATTAATTAAAATAAATATGATATATTATAGCGTAATAATTATTTATTTGAAATTATTTAATTAAAATACCGGTAAGGTTATTAAATTATTAATAAATCTATATTGAATAAATACTTTACTAACTAATGAGATTTAATTCGTCTTTAT
This sequence comes from Neurospora discreta FGSC 8579, assembly GCA_009805215.1. Classification (NCBI taxonomy): domain Eukaryota; kingdom Fungi; phylum Ascomycota; class Sordariomycetes; order Sordariales; family Sordariaceae; genus Neurospora; species Neurospora discreta. Next base: position 108,895 of record RANX01000088.1, on the reverse strand, counting down.
ATTCCATTTTATATTATAATTAAGGATAGCTTAGGTTAATAAAAGGTTGGCCGGTATAAATAAATCGAATATAACGTTAGGAATACGGATTTTAATATTACTATTTGTTATTATTAGTATTATTAATTCACTAGTATTAATATAATATATGTAAATCGTAGCACTATTATTAATACTATATTCTAAAGGATAAATTAAAAAATATAACTCAATAAACCACTTCTAATAGTTGAAAATATACGAGTTATAACTAGAATTATAAATTACTAAATTTTTAATTGGGTTATCTATATTGTATAATGCCTTAAAAGCCTATTAGTCTTTAATAAAATTATAGTTCGAATATTATAATTAATATAAATTATAATATTTTAAATAAATTAATTTAGTATTAGATGCTCTACGGATCGACTTTGCTATAGGCTCTAATAAAAACCTAGGTTACTACTAAGGGAGGCGAAGTTAAAACTAGTATTAAAGTTAGTATTATTAAATAACAAGGCTAAATTAATAATAATAGGGTTAGTTAATATAATATTAGTATTTCCTAACGTAGTAATAATATTTATATTATACTTACGAACCTCCTCTTTATTAGGCTATATATCGGATGCTTTATCGGGTTTATACTATTAATAAATAATAATGTTACTTAAATGGTAGCGGTTATAGATATAGTAGATATAATCCTTTTAGATAGTATTATTATAAGTAGGATAAATAAGTTTATTCTTATTCTTTTTACTTCTATTAGAATTACTATTATTATTATTACTATTATTAATACCGGATTTATTAAGGTCTTTATTTACTTTAGTAATAATTTTAATTTAAATAATTAAATTAGATTAATAAACTTCCATATTATTAAAAGTAAATAAATAAATTAATAGTTTATTAGTAGTAAAGGTATTCTTAATTATATTATTAACCTATAATTAAATTCAGTAGGATAATTACATTTAATTATATTATAAAGGTTAAAATATTCGATAGTATTATTAATATTCAAGCTATCATTAATAATTTATTTATAAGCGAATTTATATTAATTTAGAAAATTAGTTATAGAGTTAAAGCTTGAACGACGAAGTCTTTAATACTATTTAAAGATTTTATTATATACTTTATTAGTAATTTTACTAATTCTAATTCTAATAAGCTTAAAGAGATATTTAGGGTCCTTATTAGATTAATTCTAACTATTAATACAAAGGGTAATTAAGACTTTATTATCCTTAAAGGTAGTATTAATAATCTTAAATATATAAATACAACTAAGCTTCCACTTCTTATATTTATTAGGTTTATCTTCTTTATTAAGTTCGGCTACAGTTTTATAGACGTAATCGTCGACTTCGGCGAATTCGAATTCGATATATAAAGCGCACTCCTAATTATTAATATTATTTTCGCTATAAAGAACAATAAGCGATCCGTTATCGATAATAGGTATTATAATTATAATTATTTATATAGCAATTCGAAGGCCAGTTATTAACGATTCGAAGGTTGGTTATTAACAATTTAAAAATTAGTTATTAATAATACGAAGGTCGGTTATTGATAAAAAGGTTAATTCTCAGGATAATTAATAGGTTTCTTATTAGTTTGATTGATCGGTTAATTAATTACGATAGTTTTAGAGGGCTCATAACCTGTGCGACGCATAAAGCAACGAAATAAAGCAATTGATATATATATTAAGTTGCTGGAAAGAGAAAGAATCTGTGGGGAGGTCTGGAGGGCTAAAACTAGCTAGGGGAGGCCGTNGCAACGAAATAAAGCAATTGATATATATATTAAGTTGCTGGAAAGAGAAAGAATCTGTGGGGAGGTCTGGAGGGCTAAAACTAGCTAGGGGAGGCCGTGTATGGGTATAGGTGAATGGCCCAGAGTGCACGTGCCTCCAACATATATTGAGGTACGACCGCGATAGACGGTTATACCTACCCTAATAGGTTTTGCAAATCAAATAATAATTAGATAAGGCTTGCGTATATCTTTAAAGTTAACCAACCGTACGCAAGCTTCCCGCTCCGGATTCTTTTTAGATTATTAATTTACATATATTCAAATACCATATATGTCATACGTTTCAAAATACACTTTTAATCGTATTAAACGGTAGCTACAATTATAAATTAAATAATACTAAGCTAATCGAAATTTTAGCGAAATCGGCGGATTTAACTATCGGACATTATAATCGCACAACAACGTAAATGAAATACGTAAAATAAATTTAAGTAATCTCGCAATTACATAACTACCTTTCCTACTTCTTTAGGGAGCGAGCTATTTGATTAATTATTACAAATCAATTATTCCCCCACTTTTACCGGTTACCAAATTTAAGTATATAATCACTTTATTTCTTATGGCGAATTCAAATAACTATAAAACTCTCTTTTACCCTATATAGCGAATTTAGGTAACCGTATCTATTACTATTTAAATTTTAAATTAATTTAGATATTAAAAGTTTCCTCCATCGTTAAATTTAGGTATATAACGGTATCATCTCTATTCTAATTCCTAACTACATACCTTCATCCTTAATATACCGGTTATATTAATCGTAAAACTAACTTAAATTTAGATTCATTAACGTACCTTAAATTACCGCCGATATGCCTAATTCCGTTATCGATTTAGACGGTATAATCCAAAGCGTTTTCATTTCCGGAATATCGAACTAATGTCCGACTTAAACCCCAATTTGAACCCGCTATAGAAAATCGACGAAAATAATTTCCTTAATAATAATCTTATTCCCTAGCTATATCTATAGCGCCTTATTGGTATAAAGTCCTTCTCTAGGTTTTCTAGAGGGAACCCCATTCGGCGCTAAAGCGCCGCCAGATAAAAACCTAACTAATTCACGCCGCTCCTACTTTACTTACTATTATAATGATTCTTACCTACCGCTATAATAAATTATCCGTCTCTTCTTTTATTATATTTATTTTAATATTAAAATAATAAAGACTTATTATTTCAATTTCGTTCCCTGCTATTAATCTTTCGTTTTCTTCCTATTTCTCCATCCTTTCTTTAAATTCTACCCCTTTATTTACTCTCCTCCTTATATGATTCCTTTTATTTCCTACTCCCGGCTCTACCTCTATCTATATAAGTATAGAAGCCTCTTATATTCTTTTATATAAATTTTCTCTTATCCCTTTTTTCGAATTTTCTTTTTTTCCTATTAACCCGTTCAATTATAGCGCCTACTAATCCTAGTTATTTTCGTATCGACTTTAATATAACTAACTATATCTCCTCACCCGATACTACTTTTCCAGATTCTCTTTTATCCTTTACTTTTACTCCCTTAACCTCTTTAAACCCTACCCCTATCGACCCTAAGTAAATTCTTTATATACTTTATACTAATAATATATTTAATTTACTTTAGGGCTAGTAGGCCCCTCCTTCGTCCCCCCTTTCAATTCCTATTAATCAAATCATCTAATTCTATTTATAATATTCTATACCTTTATTATACTTCAATATTCATAAATTATATTACTATTATCTAATACTTCGCTTCAATTCTTATATTCCATATATTTATTACCGAGAGTACTTGCTTTATTTATAGTAAGATCTCGCGTATATTATTATTATATGTCCTTCATTTAAATATCTTTAGGTTCAAATCAAGATTCAAGTCTCTTTGTAAAGGTATATATATATTGCACGTTCCCAATAGTTTTTACAATACGTATAATAATATTTAGATAATAATTTATTCTATAATATTTATTTTCACTTTCATAATATTTAATTATTATCTAGGTAATACCTATAAGGTTATTACGACCTTCCTAACCTATATATACCTTTATTCTAAAATAGATAGCCTTTTTACTAATTATATAATTTTACTATATATTAGCATAATAAAAGGTTAAATATATAGCGAAGGGCTACCGTAGAAAAAATCTTGATTAATTCTATTATTCCCGGTAGTAGTAATAATTTCATTACTCCGATCTATATCCTATTTAACTTTAATAATAGTATAGTATTTTCTAATCATTTTATTTCCGGTACCGGTAGTAATAATTTAACTATTTCTATTTATATTACTTTTAGTAGTAGCAGTAGTTCGGTCGCCCCTTCTTATATTATTTCCGGTTTTAACAGTAGTAGTAAAAGTTCCGCTCCGGGTAATCCTATAGCCTTTAATACCCTTAAACGTTATTTTACTTATAATAATAATTAAATTTAGTGATATTATATTATTACTTTAAATTGGAATTATATCTTGAAGTTACTATAAGAAGTTCTTCGCTGCAATTAACCATTATTTAATTAGGTATCCGTTACGTTCTACGCCCTTCAATAATATTTTTCAACTAATCGAACCGATATTCTCATTTCCTTATTCCTTTATTTTGATTTTATAATTGAATATTTATTTATCATCTTTAGGAATACTATATAAATTCCTTTTATTATTCTCCTTCCAATTCGATTATCAATTTAACCTATCCAATTTTAATATTTATAATAACATTCTTTCCGCTTAGGCCCTTTCGTTTAAAATTATTTAGAGTTCCTTTTATAATATTAGTTCATTAATAATCTTAACTATTTCCAACTCCGTTTAGTAGTAATTAAGTATTAAATAGGTAAACGTTTCCTTTCTAAACCTATACGAGTAGATAGGTATTATAATATTGGGAATTATCCTTTTAAAGAGGAAAGCTTTGAGGTTAATAATTTCCGTTTTCACTTAAATTAAAAGAGAGCCCTTCGCCTTCGTTAAATGGTATATTTCTTTTTCCTTTATTTTTAATACCTTTTTAGTTCTTCGTTAAATAAAAATAGTATATTATTTAATAGCTTCATTATTTAATTTAAATATAGAGTTGGCAATAATAAATTCATATATTACCATCATTTAGTCACTACTGTTACTAATTAGTAGTTATAATAGAATACCTATTCTCTTTTTATTACGTCTTTCAATTATCCCTCCCGGTCAATAGCTATTAGTTCTAGTATTTATAATAGAGGTAATAATATCCCGATTTTAGAGGGAAGTTTAATTACAATTATTAATAATCTTTTTATTGATATTTATACTTTGGTTTATTCGACTTTAATAGTACCACTCTCCAGTTTATTAATAGGTAATCAATTTCTCACCCATAAACTTAACATAATTATCTACTTGAACTATTACCTTTTAAATAAGTTCGGTTTATTTTGTATAGGCGAATTTTTTTTGAAAAGTCCGGACTTATTTATTTAAATAGAGGTTGAACAGTAAATAGAACATTGCTATTTCGAAGTTTATAATTAGTATAGGTTTATACGCCTTAGTAACCAATTTTAAATATTTAGTTCAATATTCAACTAATTTAATTATGATTCTTCGTAATTCTTTAAAAATTTCAGTTGGTTAGTAGAAGGTTAATATTCCATATACAATTATATCACAAATTTACTTAGTATATATTTCTTTCGCCTAAGTAAAAGATTAATTTTAAATTTTCATTACTAATTTTATAAAAAATTCGTTTTAATAATCATCTTTTTCTTCATCATTTCTATATAAATTTCTTAAAACAATTTATAATTCAATTATATTTTAAGGAGCTTCATTACTTATATTAATTTTAAAATAATATCCCCGAATTAGAGAATTTCTACTCGTGATACATTCATTGATATAAAGTATATTAATTTTATTTTATTTACTTCAACTTCTATTCCTTTTTCTTGAGCCTATCCCGAATATACCTTTTATAATATTTAGAAGGTCCGGTAACTCTCTTTTATTGTTTAAGCTATGGTAACCATATCAATAATATTTACAAAGCCGATAGTAATGATATTCCAAATTATTATCAATTTTCAATATAATAATATAATAAATAGGATAAATAGGATAAGAAAGAGGGGTAAGCTTTAAGGGATTCCTACAATTATTATATATGTTAGAAATTTTACAATTAAAAAGGAGGGAATTCCTTCTTTAATTTACGAGATTCGCTATTTGATAGAGGATTTAATATAAAAATTATATTTCTTATAAGGTATATGGAAACTACCTATAATTTACCTTATCGAATATACTTTTTAAATTAAAGAGTACTAAGAAAATTATAACCCTAGATTTTTATATTATATAAACTATATTAACTACTACCCTAATAGTAAATTTAATTAAATAACTGATTGAATCTTTTATTTAACCTTCTAATAGGAAGTTGAATTCTTTTATAGCCTATATAAACCTTTTAATAATCAAAAATTTAAAGATTTTTCCGACGTTGTTAGGTAATAATATAAATCTTTATACGCCGGCGAACTTTTATCAAGCGACACTTTTTTTAAATTTGTTAAATATAATTATTTTTGTATTATTAAATTATTAGAAGAAATATATAGGCCGGAGGCTTACGGTTATTAAATTCGTTGTAACCTATTCAAACAACTTCTTATATGTCTTCAAAAATCTATTTGAATACCAATAAACTTTTAGTATTTTATTAAGCGCTATCCGCGAAAATACATCCCGGATATCTTCTTCTACTATTAATTTGTTAACAGTCATTGATTTCTTACTATCTAATAATTAAATCTAATTTGGTTGATGATTCATAGGAGTTTTCATTTTCAAGAAAAAGTAATCGGTAAGGATTTCAAATTTATTATTATAAAAATTAATTTCCATCACGCCTTTATATATTTTAAGGGTTAGGAATTTAGGAATATTCATTAAATAGTACTTATAGATTTATATTTATTCTTTTATAAATTATGAGTTAATAAAGTCCTTTAATACAATTGTAACGCTTTTATACCATTTCCTTTATTAAACCTTCAATATTTTACATTTCTTTATTATGAATATTTCTATAACCTTCTTCCAATTCGAAGGCATTTAATTCTTGAATTATACTTAAGATTTCCTCTTTTGTTCTTTTATCACCGTTTTATATTCTAAATTTTACTAATCCGCTCTTTTCCTTCGACTTTTCTTCCAATATAAAATAAATTCTTTTATTATATTAAATAATCCTCCATCGAACTTATCAAAACCGAATTCGAATTCTTCTATTATTTTAATACTATTTAAAATCGATATTCGCTTTTCCGCCGCATCCCTTATTTTCTTTATTTCTATTAAATTCTAATTATAGCATCTTTCCTCCTCCGCCTTCTTATTATGTTTTTTTATATAGACCTAGATTTCTTAAAGGTCATAGTTCGAACTAATTTATTAACACTATTATACGCCCTAATATTTAATTACTATTCCTAATAATGGTTATAGATAGTCAATTATTTTATTTTTCTGTCTAAATATTATATAACCTAATTTCGTTAATTCACCCCGGAGGGTTAATAAATTAAAACAATTACCTTTATACTTATATTAGAAACTTTATAGCCCTTAAACTAATTTTACTCTTTATATCCTAATCGGTATAATAGAAGTTATGATCACTAATAGTAATTTAATATCCTACCGGGGGTTTTGCTTCAAAGATTTTGAAGAAGGAAAATTCCTATCAATATTTTAATATTTTTTACGTTGAAATAGGAAAGTAAATGAAATAAACGGTTATTAATTCCTGGAAATTTGTGATGGTTATTACTATTCAATTCTTCCCCGAATAAAAATTCAAATTTCTAAAATTCTATTTTTTATTTATATATATTACCGTCTTCCTTTTCTCTAAATAATTTACTCCAAAATATCTCCCGCCCTTTAAATAATAAATGTCTCTTGTTAAATTTCTATTTAACTTCTTAATTACTAAAATATTATAAGTCTTCTTTTATTCAAAGAATAATTTCCCCCTCTTATATAATTTCCGTATATTTTAATAAAATATTCTTAAATAAATTTTAAATTACTTTAAGATAGGGTTCCTTCTAATTCGGTTGCGGTTGGGGTAGGGGTTATATTTTTTATAAAAGTCGAATACGTTAGGGTAATACTACCAGAATAGTATTATCCTCCTACGCTCTAAAAGTATATACATAAATCTATTAGGCTTTAAGCTATTGGTTTCGAGTAAGAAATCAATCCGATTTTTTTTTTTTAATTATCTCCTCTTTCTTATTCTTTTATCTTATCTTTCCAAAATTATAATAAAACGTATATTAGAAATAGGGGGGGCATTAAGGAGGTTAGTATCCTTTACCTTTTTTTCTATTACTAACTTCAATATCTTTCCCTTGATTAGGTCTTTACAAAGGGTAAACGTACGTCGTCTCTCGACGTAAACTATAAATACCTTCAATATCGCTTTCCTAAAAAACGGATACTCCTTTTTATTAAAGGTATAGTATTTAGGTTTCCTATATAGTCTGTAATAAATTAGTAAGCTACCTTCGTTCGAAGGGTAATTTACTTTACTAAAACAATCCCTATTATATTTAGCTTCGCCGCAACGGGCGTAGGCGTCCTCCTTATAACGGAATTATACTATATATCCGATTTCCTAATATCTAAAGTACTGCTGGACTTACCTTAACGCGTAGAACGGCTCGTAAGAGTACGCTCCCCCGTCCCAGAGAAAGAGGTTCTCTTAGAGGAAGATTGCCGCTTTCAAAGAATAGCATATAGTAAAAGCTAAAAGGGCTAATTTGGTTATAGTAGACTTATAGCGTATTACAATAGGTAAAAAACTTAATATTTTTTGAAGAGAAATTTTGGTACTTGTAACCTCGCGTTAGTTTTAAGATAAGTGAATTACATAAATTTAGTTATAATTTTCCATGAAGATCTCCTAATAGAAATTTTCTTTGATGTTTTTTTTTTGGGAATAAAGCAACATAGCTAGTAGAACGTTAAAGTGTGTAAGTTTTAGTGTAAAAACGACAGTTGGGCGTTTTTTTTTGTGACCCACTGTACCCGTACTATGCCCCCACTTTTTGACTTTGCCAAACTCAAGTAGGACGGCTACGTACACTCCCACGGTACTGTACCGGGTATTTCCCTACTTGGGGGGTTCTGGGCGCTAAGGCTTCTAACCCCCCTACTTGTTAAGTAGGGGGTAGCGAAAAACTGGGATACAGTTATAATCTAGGATAAGGCGCGAATGGTACTATGTATATCCGCCTGTTTACGCCCTGTAAAATCGCTTATCTGCATTATTGACTTCGCAATATAATGCTGTAGAAATTCGTATAAATCCGTTGTATAAAGCTGTAGGATAGTAAGCAATCTATATATTTAATACCCGTATATATTTCAATGGCTATAAATATATTAAGCGTTTTAAAATATTATAAAAGCCGTTAAGTATTAGAGAGAATGTTACTATTATTCGCGAATCCCGTTTATCGATATTGTATTATCCTAAATCGTTAGTCGAATCCCGTATGCTAATTATATTGTTGCGTATTAAAGGAAGGCCCCGTTTATTGACTACCGCTAAAGAGAATATTATTATATTATATATAATATTCTACTTCGAGGGGAGATTTTAAACCCTCTATAAAATAATTATCGCAGCCGTAAACCGCCTACGTACGATATAGGGTATTCTAGGGACTTATAATAGTAAATGGTTAATATAATTTATAATAGACTATTTAGAATCAAACTTTACGATTTACCCCGCCGTCAATATTAAGAGGGGGTTTTAGGAATTGAATAATAACTTTATTAATAAGTAGTTCAATAAATATAAGGAGGTAATTAAGAAGTATAGAGTTGGTAAGGGAGATATTTAGAATAGTAATAGAATAGGTATAGGAATTAATTATATAATAGGCGGGCGTATTAAAATAATTATACTTAAAGATTTAATAAATATTAAAGTAAATTAATACAAAATTTAATATCCCTTCCAATATTACTTGACTAATAAATTAATATAGGAATAGATATCTTAATTTTTCTTATTTCAATTGGAAATTAATAATATTAGTAACTACGAGTTTACCACCCTTATTACTAATATAAATACTATAACCAACGTTATCCCTATCTATATACTCTTCAAAACCGACCTAATAAGGGAATTTATTTATAATAATCTTATAATAGTACTCGCTTTACTAAATTACCAACGGGGTTCTCAAATACCGACCTTATATTAGATTGATCAAAATATTTCAATTAATATTCCTTTTATTTGTTGTTAACGTTTAAGAAATTAGGAAATAAGGATTAGTTTAAATTAAAGATAGAGGAGGAGGATAGGGAGGAAGGGTTTTCTTTTAGGGATTAATTTAATTATAATTAATATTATTATTATTACTTCGGTTATAGGGTCCTAAATCTAGCTAAGGGAATTGGACTTAAAAATATCCTTAATACGAAGAGGATTTATCGTATATTCATTATCGACGGTTTTAATAATTATTATAATATGGAAGTTTAATAGTATATTAAAATTTTCAATATTATTATTATAGGCTTACCTCCCTATTCTATGTATATAATTCAACCGCTTAACGTTAAAATATATTTATTACTAAAATCCTATTACTAAAAGTTTTTAAAGCCTTTTATTTAACGTAATAAATATACTTTTAACTAAATAGCCTTCGTTAAAGAATTTGAAGGTATTCTTAATAGTAGTATATTTAAATATAATATTTATAGTAAGTTTAATAATATAGGAATATAGCTACTAAACCGCTCGAAAATACTATTACAAATCCAAACAAAGTAACATAAAAAACTAAACCCCACTCTCCCCCTAATACTCCTTAAAGAGGACCGTTTTATGAAATCCAACCAAAATTATTTATCACATTTAAAATAAATACGCCTATTAATTCAACTCTCCTATACAAAACGGATTACTATTTTTCAAAATTACAACTTTTAGAGTAATATTAAGAAATAATAAGATTTGAAAATATAACCGCTAAAGTAAAGAGAAGGCAGCCAATCTAGACTATGAAATAAGGAAAAGGGTATACCGTTTACATAAAAATAGGGATTTCCTAAATTTCTCAAGAGCTTAACTTAATACTTAAGCGGTTAAATAGATATAGAGGGAGGCTATAGGTAATTAGAAGAAGCAATTACGAGCTATTGAAACTATAAATAATAAAGTTATAAATAAGGTTGAAGAGTAGTAGAGAGAGTTACGAAAGATAAGGGGAAGGTCTCTTAAAATATTTATTAAGAAAAGTATAAAAAGTAATAAGGAGTGGAGGGTTATATATTAATTAATAAAGGTAATATTTTTAATACCTAATTACAGGAAATACGTTATACGAAGTTAATATTTACGGCGTACTAATATCTAATTACTATAAGAGGGTGTAAAAGGATAGTACCTTTATGTTAGAATCTAATTAATCGATTAGTATCAATTTAGGCGTCAATAATTTAATTAAAATTAATATAGATAGATAATCCTTCTACTGTTTAACCTTTAGAACCCCTATCGTCTCCTCCCTACTTATTTTAATCACCGCCTCAACCTATTATTGAAACTAACTTTCAAATAACCGCGTATATCATTATATAGGTTATTAACTCTATAGATAAACCTAACCTTAAAACTACTACGGATATTATTTATTATTTCAATATATGGACGGTCAACTCTATATTCGAAAACGAATACATTTTAATTAATCATACAAAGAAAATAATACTATCGTCGACGAAATATATAATAATAATAAGGAGGAGGAGGAAGAAGAAGAGGAGGAGGAAGAGGATTTGTTATTACACTAGCCAATTAACCGCCGTTTCTTTATACTACTACCCTCTACCTCCAAACTATTTATATAAACTAGACTATTAATTCTAACCCCCTCTATTCTATTACAATTACAATCTTTCGAAATAATACCATATTAGAAGGTTTAAAAGTACATTAAAGTCACTTTAAAACTTTATACATAAATATAAAAATAAACCGTACATATTAAAATTATATTAATAAAGTAAAAGATAGTAGTAAAGGAAGTACCGCCTAAACCTAAACTAACGCTAACGCTAGTACCAATGCCAGCGCCAGTACTAATACTAATATTAGTAGTAAAAAGTGATAAATGAGGATTATAATTCATTTATCTATTTATTTACTACCTAATTAAATAATATACTAGATTTCTAACGGCCTTTAACAACGTTGGGTTGATATATAATGTAGTGGTTTAGTTTATATATAGGATAGATTACTAGTAAAAATATATGTGGGCTATCCTAGATTAAAACCGTGTCCCAGTTTTTCGCTACCCCCTACTTAACAAGTAGGGGGGTTAAAAGCCTTGGCGCCCAGAACCCCCCAAGTACTTGTTCTTGCCCCTGCCCCTGCTCCTGCTGTGCCCGACTCCCTGTTCGTCCAGACACGACATCCCAGATGCGTGTCGTCCGGAGTTAGTGTTACTAGGAATGTATGTATGTGATGGAGGGAAGTTGCCCGACAAGGACGCCGTCGTCCAAGACTCCGATTCTTCCACATTTGTTCCCGAGTTTAGCTTCTCTTCGCCACTCTGAATTTCGTGACAGCGTTTTATTTCCTCCTTCCTCTCCTCTCGCCTGCCTTCGAATTTCTGGCGCCTCAGGTCGCGACCACAATTGCACACGCAGCCGCATCGTTGGCTCAAAACCTAAAAGCCCACTTCTATTCGCGGCACCCATCTGCTCACCCACTCATATAGTGAACTCCTAGGCTCTCCGGCACCCGCCCGCCTACCCTTAGACACATAAAGTTCCTTGGCGTCGACTTCCATCGCCAATTCCCCTTTTTCTTTCATACCACATACATACACTGCTGCAGCCAACCGCATCTTCGTTCACTTCTACACATTCCACACCAATCGATCAGACGTCATGGATCCTACGCAGCAAAACAGTAGCGCAGCAGCAGGAGGAGGTAGCAGCTGGGGTGCCTTCCTCAAGGTCCGTCTTCCCCGTTGCAAGCACACTGCACATTATATGATGGGTCGCTGACTCTTCCGGCTCTGACAGTCCATCGCTTCCTTCAACGGCGATCTCGCAAGCCTCACGGCACCCCCCTTCATTCTTTCTGGTACTAGTTTGACTGAGTTCAGCTCGTACTGGTGTGAACACCCTTCCGTTTTCGCTGCTCCTGCCAAAGAGTCGGATCCGGCCAAGAGAGCGCTCCTGGTGCTCAAGTGGTTCCTGACCACTTTGAAGCAACAGTATGCCAGCAGAAGCGAGCAGTATGGAAACGAAAAGAAACCCCTTAACCCCTTTTTGGGTGAGCTTTTCCTCGGCAAGTGGGAGGACGAGGCCGGCGTTACCGAGCTCATCAGCGAGCAAGTAAGGTGCGTGCATAATCAGCGTCAAATTATCCTTTGTGTTGACCAATCCTAATCACCTTGCATGTGTAGTCACCATCCACCTGCAACAGCCTACAACATTACCAACCTTCCGACCGGCGTCCGACTTGAGGGTTACAATGCCCAAAAAGCCTCATTTTCCAAGACAATCAACATCAAGCAGATTGGCCACGCTGTTTTGACGATCCCGTCACCGACGTCAGACCAGCCCGACACCTTCCTTATTACCCTCCCATCTCTCCATATTGAGGGCCTAATTTTTGGCTCTCCCTTTATCGAGCTGGACGGTGCTTCCTACATCACTTCTTCTACTGGATATACCGCCAAGATCGATTACAGTGGCAAAGGTTGGCTATCCGGCAAGAAGAACTCGTTTGTCGCCTCGCTGTACCCGACGGGTAAGGAGAAGGAGGTGCTTTACAATGTTTCGGGCCAGTGGACAAAGTCTTTCGCAATCCATTCTGGTGCGGCCAAGCACAACAGTAAGAGCACCCTCGTCGACTCCTGGGATCCTGAGAAAGAGCAACATACTCCTCTCACCGTTGCCCCGATCGAGAAACAACACCCTCTGGAATCTAGACGAGCCTGGTCAAAGGTCGCCAACGCTATTCTCAAAGGGGACCTTGAGGCTGTGGGACAGGAAAAGAACAGGATCGAAGTTGCGCAACGTGAGGCGCGTGCCAGGGAAAAGGCCGAGGGGCGTATGTGGCAACGACGATATTTCAGCATCCACACAGATGCGCCTGATCGCGTATTGACCCAGCTCGGCCCTGCTATTGGATTAGCTGAGCATGGTGATGCCGATAAAACTGGTGGACTGTGGAGGTTTGACGCAACTAAAGCAGAGAAGGAACGTGGGCAACCGCAGCTTAGCGAGGATGAAGCCTCCAAGATCGCCAAGGAGCTCTTAGGGCAGTGAGGTCTTGTGACAACTGCAATCTTGTTAATATTGGGAGAGGGGAGCTTTCTGACGCCCTAGAGAATTAAGTCGTTGGTTTGTTAGTACAATTTATAGGGTTATTGGCTTTGTTATTTCTAGTATATTTGCAGACATTGTCAGTATGGCTTTTTTGCAGGAGGGGGGGAGGGGGTTCTTTTTTTGTCACTGCAGCGGCGAAGAGACCATTCCAGCCTTGAAGATCACAGCTGAGATATAATCAAGTGAGTATAGAGTTATATTTAGAAAGTTGGTGGTCGTAACAAACAATAGTTTATATACTTTGTTTTAAGTGTGTTATAGAACCAACATACGCCTTGACGGGTACAAGCTCGTAACTACTATCTAACTATAGTTTGTTCATTAGTAGGTTATAAAATTGCTGAGCTGTTGTTATAGGGTATTCTTGGTTAAAACAAGGTATAAGGGGGTAGTAGAGCAATACGCAGATACTGCCCGCCGTAGGTATAACAAGGCTCTACGCAGGAGAAAAGGTGAAAATGCTGCTCTTTAGGCAGGACTAACCGCTAGACTTGAAATAGCTATATACTCCAGAGTGCTTAATAGCTTAAGGTACCTATGAGAAGCTCTAGAACTCCTAAGCACTATAGCGCCGCCCGCCGAATTAATTCAAAATGTCTTATACGGCTTCTCATTTTAGTACTTACGTTTAACTAATTAAAATAAAAAAATTATATCAGGCGTTAGCCCTGTAATATTAACCTCCTCTTTTCCCTATTAATTATAATTGTACGCTATAATTCTTATCTATATAACTCTCCTTTCACCTTTCTATCACCCTTACTCTTCTCTTTTACTCCTTCAATAAATAATTATGATGATATTATATGTATAACTGTACTTAGGGCTCTAAGGGCCCTTAATTGGTTGTTATTAACCTTATCCCTAATATGAAGCTAAATTAAAGTCTTTTAAAATCTAACCTACTACTCCAAGTCGTTGTTATGTAGTAATAATGGCTGTAGTCGCTCCTATACTTCTATTTATCACTATTTCTACCTCTATCTTTATTACTACTACTATTCTAATTCCTATACTTACTATTATACCTACTTCTACACCTATTATTACTTCTACTATAGCCTTGCTAATTTTTCCTGCGCTGCTAACTCTTAATAGGAATAATGATATCAATAATTATAAATTTATCAAGTTTTAATCCTTAGTATTTCAACCTTCTAATACTCTTAATATGGAGTAATTAGTAACCTTGATGTTTCCTAGTTATTAAAAATAAATTCTATTCTAAACTTACTATATACTTTATACCTATTTCACTTTGATATAAGTAGCTACGTATTTTTATTTAGAGTTAACTGACCGACACGTACCAAAAACTTACAGGTACGCACCCCCACCAAAAAAATAGGGCAATCCAGTTGATAACACTTAACATTGTAAATCCCGTTTTTACCTACAAAATTTTGTCTTTTCAATACACGCAACATTTCCTCTAACTTAATCATTTCTCTCACTCTTTTTTATATAGCTATTTATATAAGTCTTAAACCCCTCAACTCTATGAAAAATATTAATAGACTAGCGCTATTAGATTAACATTGTAAGATTAGCGCTATAAGATTTACTTGCCCGCTGAAGATCAAAATTTATAAGGTATTTATAGGGAATTTGCTAGGTTAACCTACTTCAAAACATTGAAATTTACAATTTCTACACCCAAAACGACATAATTCATATGTCAGCTGTTAGATCCTAAAAGTACGTACCTATAAGTTCTTGGTGCGTGTCGGCAAGTAAACTCTTTATTTAATATTACTTCCCTAAATCTTTTATTATTTCCTATTTCAATTCCTATATTTTTATATATTCTATTTCTATCGATTTTAAGTAAATACTTATACATTTTATATTAATAGTAAATTAGAAGCGCCTTAAGGCTAATAAGTTCCTTCCTTCCTCTTTCTTCTATCCTTTTATTGATCAAAATATATAATTCTATTTATAACATCCTTTATCTCTATTGTACTTTGAAGTTCGTTCAGTTTATTATTACTCTATAGCGCCCGGCATTTATTTATGAATTCTATACGAATATTACAACGACGATTTATCTTACCCGAAGTATAAGTGTTTGTATTTTTCATTCTTACTATTATCTTCTCCTAACGCCCTTAAACCTAAATCACTCTCTGATATACTTTCTCATAGAGGGTAAATATATATTAGATATTTTTCCCGGTTTCTATATTATATATAATAGCAATTAGGCGACGATGTGTATTATATTTTGATATTTAACTCGGCTGCTTCCGATTCGATTTTGGAATACGCTTACAGAATTATAATAACCTTCCTCATATATATATATATATATATATATATATCTGCGTATCTGTAAATGACCTTCCGACTAATGATTTATTTTTACTATATCTTGTAAGTATCAAAGTAATTAATTAGGAAAATGAAAGGTTATTACGAAAAGTTCCTTATTGATTTTATCGGCGGTGGAAGTAATTTTACGAATCTTATTCGTATCCCCTCTAACTCTAGCGGTAATATTACGACTTTTAGTTATTTCTTCTTTGGTTCCGGTAGTAGTAATCCGTCGATTCCTACTTGTATTACTTCCGGTTCTAGTAGCGGTGGTAAAGGTTCGGCCCCGGGTAGCCCTATGGCCCTTAACACTCTTAGTCGCCGCCCTATCTTTGATGACGATTGGGTCTAGTGGCGTTAAAGTCTCTATAGTAAATATGGTTTCGGGGTTATTATTTACTAAAATTCACAAGAACGGGCTGAAGACGCTGTTTTCGAGCCTACGAGTATTACTATCGATGGTTATTGGTAATAACGATATAACGTTATTGCTGCGTTCGTTGTAGGACATCGTGAGGGACGTAAACGACCCCCTTAAGTCGATTGCCGTTATTAGTTTTCGTTTTGGAGTACTTTTTGACTAAAATTCGACGTTTCCGGTTACGGCGTTAGTAATATTTAAAGATGCTATGATTTGCTATTAAAAACTCTATTCAAAGCATATTTCATAAGCTAGCAAACATAACGTCAGATTAGGATACCTTATACAATTCAAACGCCTTTTCCTTATGAATGGAATATTTAGCTTCGCCTAAAAATATAAAAACTCCATTTGCAAGACTTCTTAATGTACAAAACAAAACTAGAAAAACGATTCCTTTTTACATTCACTATTGAATTTACTGTAAAATCGAGATCCTAGGTTCCATACCACAGCCTCTAATACTCTAACACCAAGTAAAACACAATAAATTTTCCAACTAGCATCTCTTGTCAGTCAATCAAATATGTATATAATAATCATTTAAATTTTCACTCTTGCTAAAATGAATAGCGTTAATAGACTTTTACAATTATTTAAACAACTTATACCTAAAAGTTAATTTCTAATTATATTTCAGAATATGTTTTCACCCAACCAAGTAGACAAACTTAGCCTTCGGAGTATAATGAATATAGCGTACAAATGATTTTTCATATTCTATATAAACTTTCTCACTAGTAATCTTTTGAGGGTAATTCTCCTTTATAATAATTAGTCGATTACTGTTAAATATAGGGGTGTCCGTTGTATTTGTCGATGAAAGAAAGAATAGCCCTGGGTCTTTACCGCCTGCTTACCTAATAACTATACCAAAAGTAGTGTACTTGATCGCAGAACATTCTATAATAACCTCCAAGATACTATAGACCTACAATAACCACGTTTCAAAAGATAGCCTATCTTCATTGAGCTTATTATAAATGAGTGGAAAACCTAGGGCTTTAAAGGAAGTTGTATTGAAGTAGCTCAATGAATAGGCGGGAAGTTCAAAACTAAAACGAAGGGATTCATTGAAATAGAGCGCAGAACAGGGGCTGATTACAACGGTAATTTTACTTAATCTTCTTACTATTGTAATACAACTAATTTATAAATTTGCTAGACGAATCCGATCTAGAATAGTTTAATAAATTGAAGTTATTACTATCAACTATTCAATTGACCCTTATTCTTCTTACTTCTTTTACTATTTTCACTACCTACTCCAACCTAGGTCATTAACTTCAAAGTTCTGAAACGCCTTACTAATAACCCGAGCCTTAATCTTATTAGGAATGGTATCAAAACTCTAACAGTCTTAATCTTCTAAGGAAATACAAATATACCTTTTCTAATAAAAGTCATTGGAAGAGAATTCTGCGAAAGTATTAGCAAATGTCTATTCGTCCTACTAGATTGATTTATAGAGAAGGGTATAATCTTTAGTCAATTATAAATTTATAAAGGATGAATTACTTCTTTTGAATCCAATTAGCTTCTACCTTGGAGCTTATAGCCTCCGGCGAGTAAAGTAAAG
Organism: Neurospora discreta FGSC 8579; assembly: GCA_009805215.1. Taxonomy (NCBI): domain Eukaryota; kingdom Fungi; phylum Ascomycota; class Sordariomycetes; order Sordariales; family Sordariaceae; genus Neurospora; species Neurospora discreta. The sequence goes on along the minus strand of RANX01000088.1, from coordinate 90,340 downwards.
AGTGTTATCGGCTACTGTTTCTTCCATAATTATAGAACAAGTTTAGCCCTTATAATATCGATGTCTCGTTTTAATTGTTCAATAAAATTATAAAACCTATTGGATATACTAGGGAATATAAAGCCTACGTCGGATTAGATTTTTGTAATATTGAATTGGACTACTAAGGTATTAAATTCTTTCCTAAAATAGGTAATCCCGACCTAACTTATTGAAACGCCCATTCCTTCACAGATTCGTAATCGGGCCCAAAAGTCGTGGCAAAAATCCACACCAGAGGTCCTGGTGCCATAGGCCCACTTCGAAGCGAGGAAGGAGCGGCGGTTCTGTCTATAGCAGTCCAAATACTATTAATTGCGGAGCCCTCTATCCCAAAGAGGAAATTTGGATATCGAGCTGAACTCGAGGCCCGTGCTTTCAATTGTAAAAAGCTACTTTTTCCTTTGCAATTGATATTGCTCCTCAACCGTTGCGTGCAAAAAAGTACATAGAGTATCAAAATGATAGAAAAATAAGGCGGTTATTTTGATATCTTTTGCGTTGTAGTATACGCCGGACTTATTGAGAAAAAGATAAAAGATGGGGAAGAAAGAGAAAAGAAAGAAGAAAAATCACAATGAAGCCTTTGGGGGGGGGGGGGGGGGGGGTTAGGATCAGGGTTAGTCACGAGGGTGCAGGGGGCCGGCCTTAGTTGGAATAATAGGCGTTTCACTATCTTCGTTGGCTATATCCGACTCCGGCCAAGGAAGGACTATTTTATTTTTATATATGATTGACTATCTGTACTTAGCTACTAGTTTAGTTTTAGTTTGAAATTTATCGTAAGCAAAACAGATGTACTTAATATTCTCTTATTCTTTATATGATATATTCTTCAGTTCTTCAAATACTACTTTTTCTAAATCAGATTTTCTTGCAGATAAGTTCCTTTCTATAAGCTATAATAATGTTGTTGTATTTGTATTTGATATATACGGCTATTGCATCTCTCTCTATTTTTATTTTTGAAGTAAATAATAAGAAGGAAGTAAATAATAAGGAGATATATTCAACGCACCATATCATTGATGTAACTGATTATTCCAACTCATTTAGGAATTAGGGTATAGAAGGTTTGAAGCGAAGGTCAGAAGATAAAATTTTTGCTTATATGATAATAAGATTCTTATTATAGAATTTGCTCAGTCAAGTTAACGTCATTATACCTTTATTAGGGCTTAAGATTGTAAGTTTTCATTCATGTTTGGTAAATTGTTAGATGTAGATATATTTTAAACTGCGGTAGTTCCTGATATTATTAGTGATATACATACTTTGATTGATAATATCCCCTATTAAATCGTTAAGAAAAGGAGTAAATTAATCATTACCGATTTTAGATACTAGCTTTACCAAATGGATGTCATATGTTTATTTCAACTTCAATCCGTGATATTACAAACGAGATATAACATTAAGATTCAGAAAAAGAAAAAGATTTTGGCCTAAAGGTAGGCTAACAATAAAATTCTATAGGTCCCTACTAATACTAAGAATCGGGTGCCACGGGGACAACGCGCGACTACGTAACGTTGTCTTCCCAAGAAGAGGTTGTAGTACTGAGTTACAATATTAGTCCTTTACAATTTACTATGAACTTCAAGTTGAAGTTTAATATGTAGGTATACTATGAATATATCTAGTATGCACTTTCCTTCCTTGAGCGAAAAGGTAATTCCACGTTCTTATAGTCAATTGTATTAGTATATCTTTTTATATGCTTGCCTTTCTTTTCAATCTCGATATAAACTTCTCAACAGAACGTACAATCCAGCTATACTATTAGAAGGTTAGTTAACTCTACCGATTTCAATAATAAATATGGGAATTAGAGCCTTTCCATTGATAGTATCATTATTTATATAAAATTTATTAAATTCTGTTAGAATGGATAAGCTTATACACGCTAACTTTTTACAAAGTCCGCCCTGTGGATATATGGTGCTGCTTCGTTCATGATTGGTAGGAAAAGCCATACCTATTTCCTAAATAGAAACCCTCCGTTTTATTATCGTATTAGCACTATATCGGTCCCGCACCTTCCCGTTTTACTTCCTCTCGGTATAACCTTACAGTAAAAACCGAAAGTATTAATTTACAATATATATATAATCCTTCCGGCCTCAAACTATCACTATGTTACTACTGTATTTGTCGTATTACTCTTTTTATACTAATAGTCTTTTATCTCTTTGTTCTTTTCCTTTTTTCAAATCATTCTAGGCGGCCTGAAATTTCTTATAAGAGTCTATGTCTAGTTTGGTTATATTTTCCTTCTTTTTCTTATATTATTATCACCTCTTCATTCTATTATACCTGTTTTCCCGTTCTTTTATGTCTAATACTCCCTCCCGCTTGAATAAGCCTAACTTAACCTCGCTACATTACCGCTATACCTTATACAAAAGCGCCTATTAAGAAATAACATAATATAAGAACTATCATTGTTCCTATTAACGTCGAAGGTAACGTCCTTTTGAACGTTACTCCCTCCAACGTACTCGTCGGTTAGGTGGATCCGCTTCGCCAGCCAACCAACTCAACCCTCTTCGTCCCTCTGAGAGTCGAATTTCTTTACCTGTAACGCGCAAGCTCTGTTACGGTTAGAATCTTCAATCACCTATTTCTCTACTAAAACACAAGCAAAAAAGATGGTCAAGATATTGAATGACCGCTCTCAATTAGCCGTATTAAGCTACATATTTAGTTCATATTAAAATTATCGTGATATATTATCGTATTGTTGAAAACCCTACGTAGTTTGTGCGTTATGAGACAATCTTTAGCTCTTCGTTCTTATCCTCCTTATTTGAAGTATTCCTATCATTATGAGAATCATTATTTATAGTGACCGTTATTCTAATATAGCTTACAGGTACCTTTTATTTTTTTACCCGCTACTATTATAGATACTATAGTAATTTCTTCGTTAAAATTTGGCCCTTGAGGACTTTCTTAGCGTGTAAGTATAGAATAAAAGGGATTTTCAATAATAATAATAATCTTATTCCCTAATCATTTATCTATAGCGCCCTATCGGTATAAGGTCCTTCTCCAGGATTTTCAAAGGGAAAACCGTACGGCGTTAAACGCTATTAGATAAAAACCTTTCATTCTATTTCGGTTGTAATATAATTATATTACTCCTACTTTACTTATTACTATAGCGGTTCTTACCTACCACTATAATTAATAATCCCGTCTTTTCTTCATAAGGATCCCAATATTAGAAAAATAAAAAGCCTTAATTAATTTCTTTTACCGTCTTCCGTAGCCGTCTCCGCCTGTCCGTCTTTTCTTTATATTATACCCCTTTATTTATTTTCTTCCTTACTTTATCCCCTGTTACCAATTTTCTCCGGATGTATTCTTATTTATATCAAGATATGAGCCTTTTTATACCAATTTACAAAAGTTTCCTTCTAATGCCTTTTTCGAATTCTTGTTTCTTCTTGTCTATACTTTTATTCGATAATAGGGCCTACCGATTATAAATATACCTTTATTAATTTCAGTATAAAGAATTGTACTTCTTCGTTTAATATTACTTCCTTAAGTCCTCTATTATTTCTTACTTTAATTCCCCCGGCTTTCACGTACTTTACTGCTATCAATAATACATAAAACTTATATTACTTATATTAACAACGAACCAAAAACGCTTATAACCGGTAGGTTCTTTTTTTCCACCCTTTTCTATCCTTCTACTAGTTGAAATATATAATTCTATTCATAACGTCCCTTACCTTTATTATACCTTGGAGTTCGCTCAATTTGTTACTACCTCATTGTATCTAGCGTTTATTCATAGATTCTATACGACTATTATCATAAAAACTTATTTTTTGAAGGTATCAGTATTTAAATTCCTTATCGTTACTTTCTCCTAACGTCCTTAGATTTAAATTAATTTTCGATTCTTACTTTTATAGAGGGTAAAATATAATTAATCTTCCCAACGGTTTCTATACCATATTTTACGGTATTTAGGAAATGGTTTATTATATAGTATTCATACTTGATTCGGCTGTTTTTGATTTAACCCTAGAACGCGCTTATAGAATTATAATAGCCTTCCTTATACGTATATATTCTCGTTTATTCATAGGCAACCTTCTGAATAATTATTTATCCTTATTATATGTTAGGGATATGATATTTATTAATTAAAAAACGAAAGGTTATTTTAAGAAGCTCTTAATTATTCCTATTAGTAGTAGAAACAATTTTACAAATCGCAGTACTACGATTTTTGATTGTTCTTTCTTGAATTCCGGTAGTAATAGTCTCTTACTTTTCGTTCGTATTATTGAAACGCCCATTCCTTCACAGATTCGTCGTCGGGCCCAGAAGTGTTATAGCAAGAATCCACACCAGAGGTTGTAGTGCTATAGGCCTACTATGAAGCGAGGAAGGAGCGACGGTTCTATTTATAGCGGTTTAGATATTATTAATTGCGGAGCCCGAAATCTAAAAGAGGAAATTTGGATATCGAGCTGAATTCGAGGTTCGTACTTTTAATTGTAAAAAGCTACTTTTCCCTTTACAATTGAAATTTCTCCTCGACTATTGCGTATATTAAAGTATATAGGGTACCAAAATAACGAGAAAAATAAGGCGGTTACTTTGGTACTGACTACATTGTCGTATATAATTTAATTATCGAGAAAAAGGTTAAAGAAAATGAAAAGAAGAACTTTGGTTGCAATAGCGCCTTTAACCCTAGAATCTCAGGAGGGGGTTAGGGTTAGGGTTTGAAAGTGAAAATCCGGAAAGAGAGAAAAAAGAAAAAAATAATTTCAAAATTTTGCATTCAATTTTACTTTTCCTTTTTTATCCTTTTTTTTTACTTTTTTTTCTTCTTTTTACCTCTTGATAATATAAATAAAGGAAAAAGCATCTCGTTTCAATAATTTGAGTTATTTGAAGTTAAATCTATAGGCGTTTCACTGTCTTCGTTAGCTACATCTGGCTCCGGCCAAGGACGACTATTTTACTAGTTAGTCAGTGTCCTCAAATGTGTAAAGCCCTGTTTAATAATAGTTCAGGACGAGGTAACAGAATATCTCCGTCCTAAATCCATATAAGTAGATAGGTACTATAACGTTCGGGCCTTTTTTTTCGAAGAAAAACGCCCTAAAGTAAATAATTTTGATTCTTACTTAGATAAGGTGGGAGTTCTTCGCTTTTATTGATTGGTACGGTTCTTCTTCTTCTTCCTTTGTACGTCCGTATTTTTGAAACTGTGTACTACTTAATAGTTTCGTCATAAAATTCTAGTATAAGGTTATCGATGGTAAATTCGTACTGTTGAGCTCATTTGGCTGCCGCCGCTGCTAGTTAGTAGTTGTAGCGGGACATCTCTCTCTCCGTATTGCGTCTTCTAGCTACTCCTCCCGGTCGATGGCTATTGGCTCCGGTATTTGCGATGGGGGCAGCGGTGTCCCCGTCTGATTTTTAATAATAGCCTAATTGAATAAGTATATTGTAGTAGGGTGGGTAACTCGTTTACTATTACTTTAATACTTTTGCTAGATAAGATAATTTCGATTAATAAATTACTTCTTTTACGAATCCTCTTAGCCCGTTTCTTACTGTACGTTTTTGAGGGTATATAATTTCGATCGGCGAAAAGTGTAGTAGCTTTCCTAGTAAATATAAACTATAAATCCTTTTTATCTTTAAAATTAGTGATAAAAGTCGCCATATCTCAACTAGGTAATACCCTTTTAGAAGTAACTATTTGAAGAATATAATATAAATAATTAGGGCTATTATTAGGAAATAAGGTATAGTGGAATTTATTACTAAGAGTTTTATCCTGCTAGTTTTTTACCTTCAAAATTCTATTACATTCTAGGTTATCTATCGGTATATACATAAAATTCTTATTATTAGGGATAGGCTTAAATTTAAGTACTTTTTTACCCTTTAATTCATGTAGTAGCTAAATTTATTATTAAGTATTTTATCAAGAGCGATCCTTCTGATAAATGCTGTATTTGTTCGCTTGGTCTTTTTAATACCCTTTTTGATATTAATTACTCGTTTTGTTATGACCTTCGTATCAAGAACCTCCTTCGTATAGGCGCTATTACTGATAGCTATGTAACTACGAGGGTTCTGTTTTTGAATTCTAGTTTCAATATCACGCTTACTTTTCTTATTAATTATATAATAGGTTTTAAATACTGATAAATACTTTCAAGGCAGTTATAGTATGATCATGAATCCCTCGGATCAGCGAATTGTGTTTACCTTCGTTTATATAGTTGGTAATTTGAATGTATGTAGTACTCTGTGTAGTGTGACTATTTTAAAATGGTTGGGGAATGGCAGTTTTTGCGGTACCGTTATGGGTGTTTTGAATTAAAAGGGATATTTCTTTATGTTGGTTACTTTTCAATACTAATCATTGATAAAATAGTCATTCCTTGGCCGGAGCTGGATGTAGCCAACGAAGATAGTGAAACGCCTATTATTCCAACTAAGCTGAAGTTAAAGTAATAGAGGGTATTTGAAACGGCTAGAACTAAATAGTATAATAATTAATAAGCCCCCCCCCCCCCCCCCCCCCCCTACCCCCCCTACCCTGCTACTAAACCTAACTTTAACCTCCCTTTGGACTTGAGGGGTTAAAAGCGTTATTACAATTTCTTTTGCCTTTTTTTCCCTTTTTTCTTTCTTTTGCCTTTTTCCCAATAACCAAAGTATGTACAATGATGTAAGGGATACCAAAATGACCGCCTCATTTTTCTCGCTATTTTGATACCCTATGCATTTTGGTGCACGCTACGGTTGAGGAGTAATCTGAATTTCAAAGGGAAAAATAGCTTTTTGCAGCTGAAAGTACGGGCCTCGAGTTTGGCAAATGTCTCGAATTTCCTCTTTGGGATTTCGGCTCCGCAATTAATAGTATTTGGACTGGTATAGACAGAACCGCCGCGCCTTCCTCGCGACAATATAGGGCCCATGGCACCACAACCTCTGGTGTAGATATTCCATGACACTTTTGGGCCCCGGACATCGCTCTCGTGAAGGCATGGGCGTTTCAATTATTAAATTTAATTTATCTAATTTGAATAGTCATAGATGAGTTTTCTCTTATCCCTTAGTAGAAGTTACTATGTATAAACCCGGCTTCTTTGATTTTCTTCCAATTATTGTGAAAGATTGTACGGTTGATATTAATAGTCCCGCTAGCAATTTTATTCGCTTAACCCTAGAAGTGAACTTTTTAACCTTTAAATAAACCCCCATACGGAATAGTTCGAAATATATAGTTCGTATATATGGGTAAAGTACAAGGGATAATATTGAATGTTTTATGGTATTATAAGATATATAAATCCTTATATACTTTAAATTTATTCATAACTAATATTCAATACACTTTTGGGTTAGTAATAACAGTAAAGTTAGTAGTTAGATTATTACCCTCTGATAGCTCTAGCTTTTTAGATAGAAGTAGTTGATTAAGTGAAATATTGAATTATTGATCAATAATATAAGGAGCACCACCACTACCAGCACCGGAGACCATACGAGTAGGAGTAGCGAAACCGCTACCGCCGGATACGGTACGCGCGGGGTTAATAGCGCCGCTACTAGAATTAGGTATGATCCGGACCGGATTTATAGCCCTACTACTAGGGAGGGAGGGGGTGCGACCGTAGCGGGCATCCTTTATAATTAATTTATAATGATCTAACCGCTAGAAGTCAGTAGTATTATAGCCTACGGTACGGGGGAGAACAATATAACTAGTGGGTAGGTTACCCTACTGTAAACGCTTATATATATAATTAATGAAATTATTAATAATACGGACGAAGATATTTAATCTCTAATGAAACCTAGACTAACTACATAATACTATATAATGATAATTACCGCCTGAATAGCGTTGTAAGCGTTGTTAAGGCCGGCGGGGACGTTTAATATACATTTATTGGCGGGATAAGCGTACGTAGCGTTTTAGGCGTTGGTATTTCAACCTAAAGTTAGATAATAGCGGAAGAAGAGAGGAAACGGGGATGGAAGAAAAAAAGACCTATTGGACGTTAAAATAAGGTAGATTTTATTGATAATAACCGTACAGAAGGCGTTGGGAGAGTCGGGCCTATTACCGGATTTGGGGATAGAAGCGAAATTTAGAGTATAGTGAAAGTAAGGATTCTTACAAATAATATTAATCAAACTGATATATAGGTTAGAAGGAATTAAAAGGAGACCCTACTAATTGAGAGGGATTTTATTATTGAAGAAGTTATAGAAGTTGCGAATAAATGTTATAGATTGTGAATTTATAGAAGATGTAAGGTTAAAAGACGCATTAAGGGAGAAGATTTCTAAATTAGAGGTCAAGTTAATCAGGTTCGGGCTTGGGCGATAACGACCGGAAAGAAATATACTAGAAAAGATTGTTATGGAGAGAAAAGAGAAGGAAGTTTATGAAGGAGCGTTGTAAAAGGATTATATGAATAGAGGAAATGGTCTTTGTATTACCATAACTAAAGGTAGGTTTCTATATTAAAAGGTAAGGGAATAGGGCGGAGGTAATTATAAATAGCGTAAGGAAGTGGAAGAGTAGGGAGGTAGATAGGAAGATAAGATAAAGAAGTAGGGAAAAGTAGAGGAAGGGGTGGTAGAGGTTAGGACGGAAAAGTCGTAAAGGAGGCGGTATTCTAAACTTAATTTTTATTATTTATATTATTTTAAAATTGGAATAATATAGCGGGTGGGGAGATGGAATTAATTCGTTGTAGTAGTAGGTGAATACTGTTATAGTTATAAGTAAAGTAGGAGCGGCGTAGAAGATTACGATTGAGATAAAGCTAGAGGTTTTCATCCGGCGGCGCTAAATGCTATACGGTTTTCCCCTTTAGAGAACTAGAAAAGGACCCTATGCCGATTAGGTACTATAGTTTATAGTATAGGGTAACAGAGTATTATTATTAATTCAATATAGCTAGTGAAAGAAGGGGATAATTTAAGTAAGTGCCTGATAAAATGCTTGATCTACAATAGTATACCGTGGGCATTATTATACCTGGTCTGTATATCAGTAATAATTATATTTAGAGTATTCTTGTAATTAGTTTATACATTACGTTGTCTTTACCAATATATTGGTATAAGCGTATTTAACACAATATAATTAAGTTCATCATATTGAAAAGGTTAGAGCTTTACTATAATTCATATTTTGATTATTAGAAATAAAGGGATACTTTTAGCCGTGGTCGATATAGTATGAATAGTAATTAGATTCTCTTTATTACTAGGAGTAAATATAATACACTTCGTATGGGTTCTATCCTTCATGAATACTACTTATTGTCATACTATTTAGTATAGAGACATTGGATAAAGTACTATAGGGAGAGATAAATGTAATTCATTACATACCTTTATTATTCCTTTGATTTCACCTATTTGAAACGGGGATTTATCTATATATTAAAAATTTCCTTCTTCAATATTGAAGCATAAGAGGCTTTGACCCTCCTGTAATTGGTCTTTAAAAGAATCTGACTAGGCCTGAACGCTTATTTTCTTAAAGTTTTTAAAGCTAACTACTTGAAATTTGATTTCTTGCGCTATTTAATAGACTATCCTCTATATGGTTGAATGGAAGGGGGGGTTGACTGTTAATTACGAAGTAGATGAGCTAATTCAAAGAGGGAGTTATTATTTGAAGGGAAGTAGTTACGGTTAGCGATTAAGACTACGATATTGAGAATCTTATCCTTATTCATAATCAGTATAAGCGGTGAGTATATTTCTATTTTAATCGGGAGACCCTTCCTATCCCTAAGAAGTATTACGTACTTTTTAATAATGAATTTCTTAGTTTGAAAGTGCTTTCCTCTATCTTTATATGTAACCCTCCCCTTATTCTCAACCTTTATATTTATTTTGGATTAAGTGGTGGTTGACTGGGTTATACTTATAGTCTAACTTGTAATAAAGTGGCGGGTAGTTTTCTCGGTGTAGGATTTAACGTTGAGTTTCAATATAGGTATTATAGAAATGAGTATAAAAGATCGCGTACGACGAGACGAATCGAATAAAGTTCTTTGTAATATTATACGATACATGATGGTGTTGTTGTTGTTTGATAGGGATTCCTGACAGTTATACAGCTTGCGCGTTATAGGTAAAAAATCCGACTCTTAGAGGGACGAGGAGAGTCGGTTGGCTGGCTAGTAAGCGGGCCCCCAAAGGGTGGCCCCACTGGTTTTGGTACGTGCACCTAACCGACGAGTAGGTATATCTAATGCTGCTAATTTGTCCTCTGTCAATCATGATAGGTTTTTTTTCCGATATAGAGCAGGTCGGTTAATCTTTCATTTAAGTGAGTTCTAAAAAAAAAGGGGTTTTATTACTAGTTTTGCCCCTTCTTCGATTAATATGATATATAAGCTGTAATCTGTGTTATATCCTATTTAAGACTATTTAAAGTTTGAATAATGTTAAAGTAATTGTTGAAGAAAATGTATTACTATTAAAACCCAAAAAATTTCTACTCTATTATGATCAGAGTAGTTTTTGTAATTTTACGGTGATTCGTATTTCTTCTAAATCTTATGAATCTAGAGATATAAAGAAGAACGAGTAACGCACTATTAGTAATTTATAGGCTTTAATCTTCTTTTTCCTTGAAGTTCCTACAAAGTTTTGTAAGTATAATTCGAATAAGGGCGATAGTCATTTCCTTTCTTTTATCAATAATATACAGGAAGCCGATAACCCCAATTTCGATTACCAATCCTGCTAATACGCGTAATAGTATCAACCTACTAATCACTAATAACTCCTCTGTCTCTAATTTTAATCATTATCATGATATTCCCTTTAAAAGAAAGAATCGTTATTTTCACTTCTCTTAATCTCTTTCAAGACCTTTATATTTTGCAACTGTAAAGATCTCTTTCTATATCTCTATATCTCTAAGTATAAGCAAAGCATTCTTTTGTCAGTCAAGAAGCTCGACCGTAGTATAATTAGCTTTAAGCTTATAAACGCTAAAGTGATTTCTGCGCATATTAAATAAAACAATTTTTATAATCTCTTTTCTTGAATACGTATCTTATTACACCACCCCGCCTATTTCTGTATCTATTTACTTCATAGAATCTCCTATTTTCGAATGAATCTTTTGTAGATATCTCTTCTATATAGTTTTAAACTCGGTTGCTAAGTCCTTATCTATATCCATTTAAACCAAGTATACAACGGTATCGTTTATTATTTCCTCAAGGATTCAAAGCGATGTTGAATTCGAAGGTAAGGTTGAAGTTCCTTTTAGTATATTATACGGGTTTTATACAATTCTTATACGGTTACTTATAAGTTGTTTTCTTGAATAGTTGATAATTAGTTAAACCGGGCTTATAACTATGTTATAAATTTCCTTCATATTTTCTATTACTTTCTTTATTCTCCTTCGCCTTTTTCAGTTTTAATTGCTGTTTTATATTAATATAACTTATTTCACTTTGAGGCCTACTGTAGTGTCTATGTCAACTCTATTACGAGTTTACTATAGAAGGCCTATTCTTTATCCGATTCTATTCATTTAATTTCTGTTGATAGTTTTATTCATAGTATGTCAAAATTATACATGTTTACATTTCCTTACTTATATGGTATTAGTAAATTAGCATTATTACTCCCGATACTTGTTCTTTCAAATAGAAACGTTCTTATATTTAGTTCCCTTATTCTGACTTAAATTGATAAAGAGTTGATAAGTTGAGGAAAGTAGTATAATATAAGCTTTTTATTAATATACGATTTTATATAGTACCGAGGTATAATCTTGTTGAACTTTACGTAGGCTTTAAACGTATCAAAATATTCTTTTAACCCTCTTAGTTTTAGTGTTTTTATATACTTTTTCGCTATTGATTTTCTTTCATTTACTTCCTCCAACTACTTCTCTTTCCCCTTCAATATAAGGTTGTTTTATTTTTCTTTATAGAGTCGGTAATGTTTCCGCTCAAAATTCATTTCGGAATTTAATTGACTTGATTTTACTATCAATTAATACCAGCGGCGGGTATTGTCTCATTATATATTACTATCATCGTCTGTTAGTTTCATTAATGCTTATTGTACGAAGGCTGTAATAAATAATGAGAGAAAGTATCATCCCACGATGTAAACCCTTAAATTTATAAGAAAGTCAAAAAGGGGAGGGAGGGGGGAGGGGGAGGGTAAAGAATTTTAAATTCGATATAGAATCTCAAGATTACTTCATACGCTCCGGACGTTACCTATAGGCAATTGTTTTAGGTAGTAAGCAAATTTCGAATCAGTTTAAGTAATTGCGCATCAATTTTATTACAGTCTAGTATATTGAAACTCCACACGCTATAGCCGCCTAAGCTACTCCTAAATCTTTTTAGAGTACATCCCAAATTTTAATCTTATATTGTAACTATGATTCGAATGGAAGTTTAGACTTATAGCATACTTTGTTTCCTATCACCTGTAAAAATATTATATATATATTGCTCTAAACTTAATGTAATCGCCGAAGAACTATACTAACTGTAAAGGTATTGACCAATAGGCTCCTAAATCAACCCTTTTGCAAAGGTTAGTACAATTGTATACAATAAATCCAATCCGATTTCACTAGTTCAAGTGCTATTCCTCTTATTAGAGTTTGCATAAACCAAGTTCCCAGTAATACTATTAACTCCTCACAATTTATATTTGATTATTTTGAGGTGCGAGAGTATTGATACTGTTTGCGAAGTTTTATATTATTGAAGCGCAGCTGATATAGTTAGAGAATGAAGCATTTATACAAAGTGAGCGAGCATAGCGGAGCTTCTTTCCAATAGGGTCGCACTCCTATCAATAATCCCTGTAAGTTCTTCGTCCTGTGAGTGGTCCGTCAATTGAGAATTTCGTTCCTTGGATTAGTTAGAATTTTGGAAGCCTAGGTCCGTATACGGGGGTCCCCGGGGGTGTCCCCCGGGTCTTTCAATTATGACTTTTCTACTGGGGGTCCCGGGGGTTTCCCCCGGGTAAATTATAAGTAATAAATTATATATAAAAGATAATGAATGATAAATTATGACTGAAAGATAATAGATGATAAATAATGAATGATGAATAATGATTAATAAATAATAAATAATAAATAAGAAATGAAGAATAATGAATTATAAACAATAATTGGTATATAATGAGTAATATATAAGGGATGAGAAATAATGATTAATAATTGATAATGGACAAATAGAGAATATTGTAAAAGTAAATATATAAATAAACATTACGTAGGAAAAGTAATAAATTATCATTACATGTAAATAATAAGGAGAATAATTATAAACAGTGGAAAATATACAATATACTGAATAATAATAGTATAGTACTATATTAATAGTAATAGACTACTAATAGAGGAATCTAGTATTACGCTCGTAGTAGGCTGCCAAATTTTGAGTTGACACTTAGAGAATCCAACATTGCGTTCGTAGTAGGCCGCCAAATTTTGAATTAGTAATTAGAGGAATCCAGCTCTAGACCTATAACAGCTGCGCTTCAGTAGTTTCTGCCGGGCGACCCGGAAGACGATGTTAAGAGTATATAAATATATTTATTAGGTTTTGATTTATTACTTTTGATCAATAGATAAGTCCGATTACTTTCCTTAATCTTCGTTTCTTTCTAAATCTTCTAGTTTACCTTTTTAAGATTATAACTAGATATATATAAGAAATAGGGGGGTATTAAGGAGGTTAAGACTCTTTGTTTCATTCTCCGTTGATAATGTTAATACTTTACCTTTAATTAAATTCTTATAGGAGGCGAACGTATATAACTTTTTGAAATATTTTTAGATAATGTTATAATCATTTTCTTGAAAGAGGGGATAATCCTTCTTCTTGAAAGTATAATATCCGGACTCCTTATACAATTTATAATAGTTTAATAATCTATCTTTAATCCAAGGGTGATTTGTTTTACTAGAACGTTCCCTATCATATTTGGTGTTGTTATAGTAGGCGTAAGTATCCTCCTTTTAATAGAAGTTACTTATATATCCGATTTCCTAAAATTTAGATTTTATTAGATTTGGCTCGATATATAGAACGGTTTACATAAGTATATACCTCCGTTTTGGAAAAAGAGGCTCTCTTAAAGGAAGATTACTACCCTCGTAATTATTACTTTTATTAAAAATAGATCCTTCACTTCCCTAGCCTATCTTCTTTATTTTTTGATTTAATTTTAATAATAGCTACCCCCTTATTGTTTTCTTTCATTATTTACGTTATAATTTCTACGTTACTATATCTATCGATGTTAACCTATAGTATAGTTTAGATGAGGACGCCCACCGGATTTATAGACACGAAAACCTTTATACTAAAGATATTAGTAGCTTAAATTTAATATTTTTAATATCTTAATTATAAGTAGATTCCTTAAATGTATTAATATACTTCCCTATTATAAGTACTTTGATAGCCGTTCGGATTACTACGCCCGGTTTCCTTGAAATTAAATTTTCAAGTATTATTTCTTTCCGATTTTTTTGGATTGATTTATAAATTTAATTACAATTATAATTCCTTTAATAGTAAATTAGTACTCGGATTTGGAAAGAATATCTATCTGAATAGTAATAGTAGGTAAGTATTAGAGGGTAGTATCAATTTTACTTAAGATAATCTATTTCATGATATCGGTTAATTCCTTCGGCATTTCCTGAATGCTTTTCTTTGATTCCTATAAAATCTCTTCTTGAAATTGCTAAGGTCTTTTTCAGTAATAATTCAATTGCGTTTAACCTCAGTAATTTCGGGTTGTGCAGACCTATTTTTTCCAATATAAATCATTACGAATTCGAAAAGTAATTTTCAAAGCTAATAATAATCTTCGGTCGAAACGGTTTCTTAGTCCGAAACTTTATTCGCCTTAGCAATAAATTTCTCCATTATTTCACCATCCTCCTATATTTTCTCCGAATTTTTTGCGACAAGTATAGCTTCGGGGTTATTATATAATAAGACTCCTACAAGCGAATTATAAACGTTATCTTCAAACTTATGGGCGGTATCCGTTATATTTATTGGTAGTAATAATATAATATTTCGGCTACGCATATTGTAAAATATCGTAAGGGACCTAAACGACCCTTTTGAGTCGATTACCGTTGTCGTTTTTCGTTCTGGAATACTCCTCGATTTAATATCAGCGTTCCCAGTTATCTCCAAGTTTTTGGGGATTTCACAGTTGAAACCCTTTTTCTACTATTTAATTTCTACCTTAATAAACGGGTCAAAGTCTCGGAAGAAACGTTCGGCCGTATAAATCAAATTAAGGTTTCTCGAAGAATAGCAGCCTAAGTAATCAACTATACTTGAATAAAAAGGATAAAAAGTGGACTACGTACTAATAAACCGGTAAATAGAATTACTAAAGTTAAATAGGCTGAAATATAAGTGCCGATAGAGAATCTATCAGGGATGATAGGTAGTCCACCCTCTAAGATGGGAATATTACTACCCCTCTTATAACTACCGGAATTGATAATTACTAGCCGGGGGGAGTAGTTAAAATATTGATATACAGAAAGTAAATGTCCCGCTATAACGTTTAATTCATAACCGTAATACCTAAATTGAATATAATAGTATGAATTTTCCATCGCTAACGTTATACTAAGATTTTGTAATAAAGCTATTAAAGGGTATATGGTCTTCATTTAACGAAGGAATAACATGTATTAAGGAACGAAGAGGAAGAGCTGTACCTATTAACGAAAGCGAAGAACTCCCTCCTTATTTAAGTGAGGATAGAGGTTAAGGCGTTTCTCTTCCGGAGGAAGGTCCTGAGGATTATAACAGTTATTTACTTATGTAAATCTTGGAAGAAGATACTCGTTCACCTTGTCCTCAATTATTAATGGATGGAACTAAATTTGACAAATTTCATAAGCTAATATTAAAGGAAGAACTCCAGTTCGCCTTGAATATAGGGGTCGAGGCCAAAAAAATCCCATTCTAAGTGTTAAAACTAAGATAATTAAATGGATACTAATTAGCGATTGAATTGAGTAGAGAGTAATAATAGAAAATCGTACGGTACTCTTCAAAAGGGTAATTATTTATTTATATTGAGTTTACTTGCCGACATGCACCAAAAACTTACAGGTACGCACTTCTGGGATCTAACAGCTAATATGTAAGTTATATTGGTTTAGGTGTAAAAATCGTAATTTACAATTTTTTGAGGTAGGTCAACTCAATGAATCCCCTACAGATACCTTATGAGGTTTAATCTTTGAACGTACGCAAATTTAATAACGCTAATCTAGTAATACTTTTCATGTAATTAAAGGGTTTAAACCACCTCTTATCACTATTAATATTCTGAATACTTATATCTAATAGTTTAAAGCTTATATTTAGCAGGTTAAATAGATTAAAGAGTTTGTTAGAGAACTTAGAAAGATAGGAAGAATTTAATAATAGTTCGATAATATTATTTCTCTCCCCTTCTCTCTCTCTTACTATTTAATCCCTTACCCTCGCCTCCCTACATATCCCTAATTCATTATCCTTCTCTTTATTATTAACTACTTTAATATAATTATATACTTTATCTTAGGTATTGATATCTTTGATATTAAACCCTATTTCGTATTGAAAGTAATTATAATGCGTTGAAATTCTAATATTATTTGAATTATATAATTTACCAAGTGCAATTCATTTAAGAATTGAATCAATTGGTATAAATATAAGTTCGTTAAACGGACTTCTTTACTTACGTAGGCGACTTTCAGGTATTATTTTAGTAATTAGTGTAAAATAAAGATATTTATTTGTGATATCCTGATATTGTAGTTAGTATAAGGGTAGTCCGGAATATAAATAATAATCAATATATCGTTAATATAAATACCAGAATAAGTAGCAAACTTCTGTAATAATGAAGGCTATTTTCCTACGTTTTAAGAATATATCTATTTTATAAGTATAAAGCAATCCGTATTAAATTTCAAGGCTCTCTATATGAGGTTCAAAAGGGGTATTAAAGAAAGTTAACCGTATAAATAATAATATTTTATTAAATTTATAGTACTAGTAATTCATAAAGTTATATACCTATAAAATGATTTACATAGGTAAATACCTATCTACTTATAGTTAACCTATCTTATATATTTATAAATATTAAATTTCGTTCAAAACCTGATATATACTTTGAAATAGTAATGTATATATTAGGGATAAACTTTATATAATTCAATTAGTTTATCACGAACTAATAGACCGTAACTTTTGAAGGAACTATTATTAACCTTATTTAATATAACTTAATAACTTATCATTAGTTTCAATTAAAGTAATTTCTAATAAGGTAATTTACCTACTCTTCTTTATTAGGTAGGAACTTATCCTCAATGTGAAAAATAATATTCTTTTATATATTTGTAAATTAGCGTTATAGAATGGATTAAATATCTTCGAATTCGGTAAGATTAGAGGAATATACTCCATATTACTATATAAAGAATAATATAAATCTTATATTGGCGACCTTGCTTAGTAAAGAATCGAATCCCGCTTTAATTTTAATTATTATTATTATTCGGGTATTATATTATTTGAAATTCCTAAAATCCTTTTCATTATATTACTTTTGATTATAGTTAGAAGACGATATGGACTATTTATATACTACCTAATCCTGTTTAAGGTAGTTAATAACGTTGTATTTAATATATTATATATAATATTATTTTTAGTTATTAAGGAAAATCCTATCAATTACTGTAATAAGTTAGGGGTTACCGTCTGTTATAATAATTATAGGGTAAGGGGTTCTGAACCCGTTAACCACCTCTTTAAAATATCAGATTAAGAAGGTAAATCCTTCCTCCCTTTCGTCATTGGATATTAGTTAAAAGATTAGTATAGAAGTTCTATCTAAGGTAAGAATTACTCTTTAAATATAGGGGAGATAGTAACGGTTAATCTTACATATAAGGTCGATTAAAATAGTATATAGAAGCCTTACTTATGTTCGACGCGACTAGTTAATTAAGTAGAAGGTGTAATATACCGTATCCTTACCTTATAAAATTTAAATTAAAATATGTAAAGGACCTGACTATTATATTTAGCTTCATAAATAATACTTGATTGACCGTAATATTAAGTAGGTTCTACCTGCCAATAATCTGATTTATTACCCTCCCTCCTTGAAACTCCTTTAAACGTACGTACCTCGCTATTATCAATATATATCGTCGCTGTTGCTTTAGTACCTTAATAGAACGCACCGATTGTTTCTTTGGGAATTTTCAAGATGTGGCGAACGGGCATAAAAAATTTTATAGCGTATAATAATCCATGATCATTATACCTAACTATCGAAATTGGTAGTTGTAAACCTATATAAGAAGCGATATACAGTTACAAAAAAGTTTTCACCCGGTTACCTTTTCTATATTGTCGTCTAGTGCTTTGAAAAGAACAACTATTATTATATTATATAAACGAAGGATTATGTATATAAAGGGTATCCTTGATCGTGTAATTAGGCGGTTATCTGATATTGTATACTCAATGTTTAAAGGATAACAGAATTGAATATTATAACGGCCTTCTTCTATAACGGTTAGTAACTATATACGCCATTTACGCAATAGTCAAAATCAAATTTCCTTAGTATTTATTTATATATAAAGACACAAATACTAACTATTGATAGCTATGTAAGAGCGAGAGAGGGGGTTATTAAAACACTTGAATATTTATTTGTTAATCTCAAAATAATAAATTTATTGCAAACAAATTTATAAATTTCAATTATTACAATTGGGGAGATAGCAATCGGGATGATAATGAGTATAAGGAGCTTGGTATATCTCGGTATATATGATGTATATAGGAAGGTAGTAGATATTATAGAAGCGATACTTATATTACTTACTTGCTGATACAATACAAAAAAACAATCGGTGTTAAATACCGATTATATAAGGGATTATACTTACCTTTTAAAAGTCGTTAAATTGGATCTTTCAAACAGTAATAAAGGATGAAAAGGACGAGGGGTTTAATTAGGTGATCAAATATATTGAAAAGGCTACCGATAGGTTTAATATCCCAGCCCTAACTATAATTATTACTGATCATCACGCTTGATTCTTTGGAACTATCTGCTAAGTATTCCTGATCACCTAATAATGATAGTAGATGTATTATATTGATTATAATGAAACTAAGTACGTTAAAGACGGTTGGGAGCGTATAGAATAAAATAATAATAAATTCAGTAGGTAGTCTGAGGAGGACCAGAGTAGTAAAAAAGTTCCTCCTATTCTTCAGTTAATTTTCTTAGTAGCTGAGCGGCAGTAGAATAACTCTATGAAAAAGCTATAGATTAATGTAATCAAAATAGCTTTAATCGAATCCGCTGTATTTATAAGAAGATTAAAATAGTTATTAGGTTGTAGGTTAGCTTAGGCCGACTTTCCAAAAGAATTACTAATACTAGGGCAAAACTCTTTTACGTATAGACATAAATAATTTATACCCTAGCGATACTAGAATTTAATCATGCTTTATTACTTCCATATCTTTAATTCTACGAAGTATGAAAAGGTCTTACCAAATATATTACAACCGATTCACTTCCTTGCAAAATGGAATTAGTAGGGTACTATATTGGGATTCGTTTTGATTATATATAAAGAATTATATTATTGAATAAATGTAATGACGGCCTGTTCAAATCTAACGGTTCATCTACTCGTAAGGGGTTATTAGATCTCTACTAAGTATATACCTAATATATTAACCGCCGTCGTATTATTTTAAAGCGTTTATTACCTCCTTACTCTTACGAATATTTATAAACTAGATTGGGCATCCCTAGGTAGGTAATACCCCCCTTGATATTACTATATAGGTATATAAATTACTAATTATTAATATTGATAGCTTTGAATTGAATACATAACTAAGATGCTTCTCCTTACAATTTTTACACTTGTAATGAATAATTTAGATTTCGAAATGAATTACTTTATATGCAAAAAAGGAACTTAAGAAGGAAGGGGGTAAGATAGTTTCAATTAATAAAAATAACTATTACGCAATTCAATGTCTCACTCGATAGCCTATAAATGACTCTATTACTCTCCATAATATTTTCTTCTCTAATTACTATATTAGGATATACTAAATAAATATTAATAATTTAGTCCCGCTGCTAAGGGTATATTGTTGGGACGTCCTTTTAAGTAGAATAATTTATTTGGTAATAAGGCTATACTTCCTAATGGGTTACCTACCCGAGTAACTCAGGGGGGTAAGATAGTTAAATATGAAGCTCCCTAAAGCAAATCTAAAGATACGGCTCCCGTACGGGCTTCAATAAGTTATAACTATTCTTAATGCGAGTTGGGAGATAGTATTGAAGAGATTAAAAATTATGATACCCAGAATAAAGCTTATAATTGAGTTGTAATCAATGATAATGATTAGGACGAGAATGAAGAGTTAGGTCGATACTAGGAGGAGAGGGTACGAGAGGTACGGCGGCGAGACGAGGCGAGAAGGGAGGAAGCTATCAAGATATTATCAATTACTATGATTAACGATTTTTTTGGATTATCAGTTATTAGTATTTAGATTGTAGATTACGAAATGAGTTTGATACTATATAGATATTACGAGATTTGAGTTATGTGGAGAGAGTTAGAATATAGTGATTCATATTAGGGGGGTGATTTAGATGTTGTGGTAGATATAGAACGGTCAGAAATACCGCTAAAACTCGATAATTTACATGATAGCCGACATTGGGTGAAATTGGGTATGGGAATGTTCTGGGATGGGTGTATCTAGGCTTTCTGCGAATAGGGTTTGGGGAAATTACCTTTACCGCCGGGGCCGATAAGGTTAAGTAAAAACTTTTTGGGATAATCTTTTCTTTATTATTTAATAACCTTGATATTTATAATATATAATGAAGATAAGTAGCCGGTCGTGAAATATTTTGTAAAGGAATAGGGATATATATACGCGAAGCAGGCTATAATGATTCCGTAAGTATGTTTTAGGGTTGAATTGAACGTAATTGAGTTGAATATAAGTATTATAATATCAATCATCATTATATTGCTATTATATATGGTATGAAAATCGGTAAGAATGCTCAAAGTCTATTTGTCTTCTATAAGAGAGTAGGTCGAAGATCACTTCTGCTTCAAAATGTTAAGAGAAGGTTTTGATAGAGAATACGGATAATCGCATTTCTGATGAAATGAAGTCTTATAATAATCTTTATATGGAATTCATAACAGAGTATTATATCCTGTAAGATAGTAGTGAATTTAGTAAGTTTTGAGGTATAATAAAGGTAAGGGATATTACGAATAAGAAGATGTAATCAAGTTAGTAGAAAAGTAGAATAGAGAGGAAGAAGTGAGTTCATTAATTTTTAAAATACTTTTACTTCGCTATTAGTACGAGGTATGCAAGGGATTTAATTAGGGTTAACAGGGATAAAGTATATAGGAGTCGGGAGACTTAAGGTAAGAGATGATAGAAGACCCGGGGAAGTAATATTGGGCGAAGAAATGTACTTACCTATACCAAAATTAATTAAAGTATAATTATAAATAGTAGGCCCTATCATTAAGTAAAGGTGTAGGGAAGAAGGAAAAATAATAGAAATTTAGTATTAGGGTTAAATTTTTATAGGTAAGTAAAAGGGGCCTTTATATATATATATATGAATAAGGGTAAAGCCGGGGGATAATAAGGAAAGGGGGATGAAGTAGGAAGGAGAATAGACAAGGGGGTACAATATAAGGAAGGGGTAGGGAAGTGGGGAAAGTTAAAGAGGACGGTGAAGGAGATTTTTAAATAAAGGTTCTTATTATTTTTGTATTGGGATAAATGTAAAGACGGAATCGTCCGCTATAGTAGTAGGTAGAGATTACTATAATAGTAAATGAAGTAAAAATAGTATGACTAGATTAGAATCGAGATAGAGTTACAGGTTTTTATCCCGCGGCGGTCAACGCTGTACGGGTTTCCCTTTAGAGCCTAGAGAAGGGGCCTATGCCAATAAGGCGCTATAGAGGAATAGTTTGTGAATAGGATCATTATTATTAGGTCTTGAAGTATATTCATAATATATATATCTTACTATTCCATTTATACAAATCGGATAATGTTGGCTTGCTTCCGCGTCACTTCACGTATTACTAAAGGCGAATCGGGAAAATAATTCGCTATAAGTCTACTAAATTAAATCTTGGATGAAGGAAACCCTATTTAAAATAAAAAACAGCCTCCTTACCTACTTTGATCGATTAATAATCCTAAAAATAAGTAACTTATATATTAGCGTAATATATAAAGCCTACGTCTAATTATTAACGGTATATCCTAATAGAAATAAAACCCGATGAATCTTATAAAATAGATATTAGTAGCCTAATATAATAATAAACGTAAATAGGTATATTAATAATTATTAGATATACCGATCTTTAAAAATCCTTAAAAATATAATCCCGGGAAAACTTCACCCAATCCTAATAACTAATAAATACCGACTATTCTACTCCCTAATTATCAATTTCAAATTAATACTTATAAATAAACGAAATATAATAATGTACTAATAATTGTTAATAAATTTTTAAAAATAATCTAAATATACCTTTATAAAAATTTAGTAACTACGAAGGATACTACTCATTTATTCTATAAAGGCCCCTTTAGGATTTTTGGTCCCCTATAGGAAATTATTAATAATAATAACCTATAATTTGTATCTAATTTTATTTAAGAATTATTACAAATCTAAAGAACAATTTAGAAATTATTATCCCTAGGCTACTCCCAAATAGCCAACTAAACCGAAATTATAAATTAATATATCAATTAAAGGCTACGCCCCTTCGTTAATTATAATTCAAGTAATTAATTACTAATATCACTAATATTGGATTTAGTATAAATGTCCCTACCCTATTATAATTTAAACGGTTTATCCCTATACAAAATAGTCTTCGGTTTCCTAATACCAACCCTTTTCAATTAAAACCTACGAACAACCCTAAAGGATTTACCAATTAGGGAATACTTAAAAGATTGAAAAAGATAAGATATCATAAAAACTATTTAAAGCTTTTGAAATTTCGTTAAAGCGGCTATTGTAAAGGCCTAAACTAGGTGAATAGAATAAACTAATTATTCGAAGCGTAAACCGGATATTAGGGTCGGCGATAAAAAATTTATCCTTAAGCGAGGTTAGTCTATAAATAAGCCTAATAATAAATTCGATTATCCCTTAACGAAAATCCTATACCAAATCAAAGCTTTAGAAAACTATTCTTACGAATTAAACCTACTAAAATAATAAAAAGGCGTTAGAATATATTATATAAATCGGCTAAGGAAAAATTATAGTAACCTTTTACGAAGGTAGGCCAATAGAAACCCGGTAGGCGAAATAGTAGGAGACTAAAAGGAATAGGAAATTTGAAAATATTAATAATTAAATTAAATTATAGGAAGCTATATTATTAAATAGAATAGAAAGGTTAAGACCCAAACCCCAAATAATACCCTGCTAACGATTTTAGAAAATTCTCTTTAACTACTACGTAAATTCTACTGCGAAAACCCTAATAAACCCGGCCTACTATAGAGGTTACACCTTTAGGGGAAAAAATAGTTAGAAGATATATTATAGGAAGATTACGT
Source organism: Neurospora discreta FGSC 8579 (assembly GCA_009805215.1). Lineage (NCBI taxonomy): Eukaryota > Fungi > Ascomycota > Sordariomycetes > Sordariales > Sordariaceae > Neurospora > Neurospora discreta. The sequence continues at coordinate 66,524 of RANX01000088.1, read as the reverse complement.
CGATAATAATGAATTAATAGGCGATAGGAAGGGGAAATGTATATCAAAGCGTTCCAATAAATTGATAAGGAAGAAATAAAGTTGAGGGAAGGGTTATTAAATAAGAAGGACGACGCGTAGCTTCTAATAAAGGAAATAATATATAGTATTAATAATATAATATAGTAGTGTAAAGGTAATAATTTATCACTTATATTAGATTCTACCTTAAGGGTATTTATTCTTTACTTAGGAAGCGGTTGCACATTCGAATCCTATTCGAAGTATTATTTTTATACTTTTAGATTCTTTTCTACGGTTCTAAAGCTAAACCTTCTAGAGGAGGAGGGGGTAGTATTATAATATTAATAAGCACCCTACCTAACACTATACCTAGGCATACCCCTTATCGCTTATTAAATAGATTGGCTATTTATATACCAACCTACTTAAAGCGGTAAGGACCGGCAATACTACCTATATAAGGCAGTACACCTCTGCCGGCCTCCGGCTTTCTCCTCCTTCCTACTCTTTAACTTTATCAACTTATTCAAATCGGGTTCTTTAGCCCAGCCTTGCCTGTGCCCAGAATCGTGCTGTTACAAGAAGTATTTATATTCAATTAGGTTTAGTTTGTAAGTAAGGAATTTCATTTTATAAGAGTAGAAGTATAAATAGACGGTAATACGAAGAAGGATTTTGGGGAAGTTTATAAACTACATTCAGGTTAATTATAAGTAATCTGCGGAACTACCTTAGTGTTACCGAGGTTAGTTACTTTATTCCTTATTTTAGGTACCTATTCGAAATTATAAATAGCCTATTATACAACGTTAATCCAACTAATAAGATTAGGCGATTATATAACCCAAAAATATGGTACTAATAATACTAAATAAAGCCTACGACGAAAAATATTATTTTAATAGAGACTATGTAATATATAGTTTATGAGAATTTACTACCGTTAGAAAATTATAAACTATTAAAAATTATGTTTAATACTATCTAATTAATCATTTTGATTAAATAGATAGGGAGATGACAATTAGTAATCATCAAGCTATTAATCCTGAATATATAAAATTTATCCTCATTATTAAAATCGATTTTATTACTAACCTCTTTAAAGTTCTAATATCGATTATTATTTAGTATTTTCTCAAAATAGATTTTTTTAATATATTAATATTAGTATTATATCATGCTTCAAAGGGAATTATATTTATTCTAGAATGCTATACGTATATTACAAAGGATTGAGGGAAAATTTTAGTTCGTAAATTAATTTTAAGGGATTAAGGATTTCTATAAGTTATTATATCCAATAAAAATAGGAAATTTACTTTTTGGGTTTAGAAAGGTATATAGAAGGTATTCGGTATTAAATTTTTAATAATTATTATTTACTATATTTAAAGTAATAGAATAGTGGAGAGACGTAATTTAAATATAGAAATAGCTATTTGCTTTCATTATTTCATAAAATTAAAACTAAGTTAAATAGAGATATTGACTAACATATAATGGAATATAAATAGTATTTATTCGAAATTGATTAAATTTTCGCTACATAAAAACTTTTATTACTAGAAACGATATTTCTAAAAGTATAAATAATTCTATAGGTTTTTGAAATACTTAATAAAAAGATATATAATTGATTATAGTACTTACAACTATCAAAGTTAAGAAAAAGTATAATAATAATCATTATTATTAATATAAATTCGTAGTCGGAGATAGGGTGTATGTTAAACTTTATAAAGGATGCTACCTCCTTAAACGATTATTATAAAAATTGTTATAATGACGGGCGGGACCTTTTATAATATTAAAGTGAGTGGGAAATTTAACTTACTACTTGGACATACCCTTTGAAATAGTTAATATTTATTTAATTATATCTATAGTATTCTTTAAAGGCGCCCTAAAGAAGGAAGATCCTTTTTATCGATTACAAGCTCCTCTAGGCTATAAAGAAAATAGTTAATAAGATTCCGATAACAAAAATGAAAGCGAATACGAAATGAATATAATTTCAAATTATAAAGAAGATTAAAAGGTAAGAAGATAAAAATACGTAATGTAATAAACAGGCTATAATTATAAATATAATAAGTAGTTACTTGAAAGAGCGATAAGAAATATACGAGAATTGATTACAGAATACTAAAAGTACTTAGGAAGTTTATTGAAAATCAAACTTTAAAAAGCATAGAGGGTTTATTTCAAAGATAATAGAATAGTAACAGCGGAATTAACATTAGGAATCTTAAGTATTATTAAAGTACTATCCTATAGAAAGATCTTGAAGACTGGGAATAAATAAAGGTATTTACACTTATATATTAGTTGATTATTAAGCATAATAGTATTTTATTTCAGCGGTCGGGATTTAATACTAGAAAAGTATTGTAGGCGTTATTCTATATTAGACTACCTAATTAATTTATTTAAATAGGTAAGGTTCGATTGAACCGCACCTATGTATATAAGTCCTATAGAATAGATAAGGCTTATATATACCGTTAAAATTTATCGACTATACATAAGCCTCTCGCTCTAAATTCTTCCGAGAGCATCATCATATATATATTCAATCAGACACATATTATTGTCACAACGTTCAAATACCCTCTCAATGGTATTAGCTTTGAAGGTACTAGGAATATTAAGGCTAGAAATATAGCCCGTACGGCGCCCCGAGGGATGTACCTAATAACACGCAATGCATTTGGTAGTAAGACGGCTGCCGACGACCGATTAGCCCGTATACCCAACCAGAGAGCACGCTTGGCCTATACGCCAGGCAAGCACTCTAGGCGCTATCCTCGTAACACCCAGTCTAGGTGCTGTAATATATAGTATTATAAAGTTTGAGAGTAGCGTTTACTCTTTATAGGACATTTTCCTACTATCCAGTTGGGGTTTATCCATTTTAGTAGTTTTAGTACTAACTCTATATAGTAGGTTTAAGCAACTGATAAGAAACCTACCCACCTATTGGGAAGGTGTAATTAAATACATAAACTAATAAAAAATAAGTCTTAGAATTGTATTATTCAAGCCCCGGACTCCACCTATATACCTAATAGTTTTTTCTATAAGATTATTATTATACTATTGTATTACTCTATTATTTACTTGCTATTTATTAATACTCAAGATAATCTATATTGTTAATTTCAGACGCTATACTTTACTAAATACCAAATTAGATATACAAAGTAACAAATAACACATAGGAGCCACGCCGAAACCCCACGTTGATTTCTATTAGAGAGGTTAAAGTTTATAAATTTCCACGTTCAAGTTCATAGAAGAGCAAGTAAACTTCTCGTTGCATGCCTAGTACGTCGCGGGTACTTGCTTCTTTAACTTTATCGTCACTAATACGCCACCATCGGCTGTTTGACTTGTTTCGTTTGAATTTCGCGGTTGAGTTTGGTGTCTTATCGTAAGGTTTCGACCCAGTTTTGTCCGGGCTGCCAGCGCGAGAGGATGGTTTTGAAACGATCCTAACCAAGGTTGAGCGCGCAGATGCGGCCGCAGATCGTAGGCTGTTCGTGTCGATATCTCTTTCCTGAGTCGATCTAGGCTCATTCGTAGGCGTGATACCGCCATCTACTCCTGGTGGAGTAGCCTGTCCAGATCCAGGCTGAATGACTTGTCCAGGATTAATGTTTGGAGGCGAATTGGTATATGTGTATGATCCGCAAGGGTGAAAGGTACCGGGATTAGAGAAGGGTGGGTATATAGTTTGTCGTCTAAAAGATTCATAGTGTCCGCTATGGTGATTACCCTTGTGCGTCACAAGGCCGAGAAGCTTGTATTTTCTTTGCTGCAGAAGGCCACCAAGAGGCAAAAGTTCGGGAAATGTAATCTTCGCAAGATTTTTCTGGGAGAAATTGCTCATGTCATAGATCGATCGCGAAAGATGGATGGCCAAGATCCTGGGAAATCCTGTCATACGGATGTGCCGAGCTATCTTCCGCTTGGGAGCATAGCGAAGATCCGGCAACTCGACACCTTCTGGTGCCTTCTCCGGATCCGCCTCGATAGCTAGATTGAGACTGGCTAGAGCCGTGCGAGCTTTCTCCCTCGAAGACTCTGACGTTGACCGCTGGATATCTGTTTCGAGAACGGCCTTGGCATGTAGCAACCGACACTTTTCACACTTAAAATCCTCGATGTACTCGGTTTTGAACATGCCGTCGAAGCATGCGTTCAAAGTTGTTGCTGGGACATGTGGTACATTTAGTGTTAAGGTGCAGAAGGTTGACTGAGTGGGCCTGGGTCTGAAACCACAAGTTAGGCATTCAATCTGAGACTCGAAGTTTCCTTCAAACGGGAAACCTTCTTCTGCTCTCTCTTCGTCGGCGCCGTCCGGGACCGCGCTCGCGGTCGTTGTTGCCGGCTGATCAGCGCAATTGGCCTGCTCACCGGCCATTCGAGGTAAAGGCCGATCCACAGCTTCACTGTCTGATGTCTTACTATCCAAAGATATTTTGGCAGTTGGTTGTTTGGCTCCACGCATAGCATAGCTTCGCGCTCTTTGGCCAGCATGGTACTCGTCACAAAGCCTTTCAGCCACGACTTGAAGGAACTCCTGGGCGTCCTGCTGCTGTCTACTGATTCGCTGACCAAAGGCAACCTCCAGGGTCCTGACAAACGGCGCAGCCGAAATCGTCTTTTTGTAGATCGGTCTCTCGTTCAGGGCGTCAAGGATATCCTTTAAACCCTTGGTGACGATACCCATCTGGAGTCCTTCGGCTTTCCACTCGGGAACGCCACCATGGACTCGCCAATTGCTTGTCTCGTCACCTTCGCCATCGCCACCACTGCCCCAAACATCGCTCGGGATAGTTCGCGCATACACCCAGCCACCGTCCAGGCTTCGACGATGAGTCTCCCGGATGAGGTATAAACGGAGGTCCCCAAGGCCAGCGAGAGCCTGGAGAACTGAGTTGATAAAGCAATCATTTGCCGGATTGATAAGGCCCACGGCGCCATTCCTTTTGGTCGAGAACACGCTGTTTGAGTTAGCCGATGGATCGTTATCGAGAAAATAGGTAGGTCCGAAAACGTAGATTAGCGTGATGGCAGCGAGAGAGGCACCAGCTGCGTAGGCGGCTACTGTAAGCGTCTTGTCAGGCATCCTTTTGTGCGGAACGTGGTCCTTCCTGCCTCGCAGCAAGCGGTGGCAGGCTCAAGGCGATTTGCAAAGTGCAGATTCAAGATGCGATTGTCTTGCGAGGTTGAGGGACAAACAACCAAGCAACGTTACGAGTAGGAGCCAGGCTAGTCTCAGTTGTCAGACCCACTCAACCTCCCGAAACCTGTTGGAGGCACGTGCACTCTGGGCCATTCACCCATGGACGGCCTCCCCGCGCTAGTCTTTAGGCCTCCAAACCTCTCCATAGATTCTTTCTCTTTCTAGCAACTCAATACATATATCACGATTTATCAATCGCTTTATTTCGTGACTTTATACGTTGCACAGGTTATAGACCCTCTAACACTAGTATAATTAATTAACCGACCAATTAAATTGATAAGAGACCTATTGATTATCCTGGGAGTTAATCTCTTTATCGATTAACCGACCTTCTAATCGTCAACCGGCCTTCGTGTTATTATATAAATAACTACAAATATAGTACTTATTATCGATAGCGGTTCACTTATTATTCTTCATAGTAAAATTAATCTTGATAATTAGGAATACGCTTTATATATTGAATTCAAATTCGATGAAGTTGACGACTACGTTTTTAAAGCCGTAGCCGAATTTAGTAAAGAAAATAAGCTTAATAAATAGAAGAAGTAGAAGTTTAATTATATTTACACACTTAAAATGATTAACATTACCCTTCAAAACAATAAGGTTTCAACTACTCTTTGTATCAACAGCTAAGACCACTTTAATAGGGACGCTAAATATTTCTTTTAACTTTATTGAAACTATAATGAATGAAATTACTAATATTGTACATATTAAGATTTTTGGATAATATTAAATACTTTACCGTTCCGGCTTTGATTCTATAAATAACTTTCAAAATTAATATAAATTCGCCTACAAACGAACTACTCGTAATAGCTTAACTATTAATGATATTATTAAGCATTTTGACTTCTCAAATATAATTGAATACAATTACTTTATTAATGTTAGAATATAAGCTAATGATATAATTGAAAATACCTTTACTACTAATAAATTCTTAGTTTATTTATTTACCCTTACTAATATAAAAGTTGTTTGATATATTCAATTATTCAAATTAAAATCATTACTAATAAAGTAAACAATAAAGACCCCAATAAATCTAATATTTATACTCATAATAATAATAATAATAGTAATACTTTTAGTAAAAGGAAAAAGAATAAGAATAACCTCACTTATTCCACGGATAATAAGATTATTCAAAAGGATTATATCTATTATATTTATAGCTATTACTCTTTCAGTAAAATCAATACTTATTAGTAGTTTAAACCTGATAAAATACCCAATATATGGTCTAATAAAGAGGAAGCTTATAAATACAATATAAGTACCACCTGTCACGGGGCGCGAGCAAGCACTAAGCTACGACTTTGATTGTTGTGCGAGGAATAGGGAGAGAATCCTATACGCGCACGAGAAGTATATAGGATATAGTATTGTAGGTACAGACCTACGTAACTAACTATACGATACTCAAATAGCTAAACTCAAATACTCAAATAGCTAAACTCAACTAACTATACTTATACAATATAATACCTTCCATCTACATATAGGAATATAATAGTAATACCTATAATTCTACCCCTCCCCAAAACGAAGCTTCCGCTTAAAAGTCCTATTATAATTTCCAAAGTAGGCCCTTGCAGTCCCTTCGTAACTACACCTAATTAATCATTAACTAAAGTTTTTAAGGCCTATACTAAAACGGGAAGGTACTTAACGCTTTTCAATATTCCAACTCCCGCTTAAAGGTAAAGTACTAGTTCAAATATTACTATTCTAACCCTTTTTTCTGTAAAGCTTATCCTTACCTCTTACAATCTATTGATACTTCGTAAATAATTTCAAAACGCTCTAATTATTGTATAAAGTTAACATCAAACCTCTTTACTATTACTAACCCTATAAAAGATGCTATAGGGATGCTTATAATATACTTATGCATATACAATGCCTACAATTGTTACGAATATAAATAGCGTAGAGACTCTTAACTCGAATTTTATTAGTAATCAATTTTTTATACGTTTGTATTAACTTTTAACCCCTTCAATTCCCCTGACCATTATTCTATATATTGAAATTCATTTAATTTATCTTACTAGGGTAGGCATTCCGGGGAATAAAGAGATATAAGATTGCCATACGATATATAACTTTTTAATATTGTTTGATTATTTTAAAGGGGATATTATGAGGTATTTAATTAAGATATGTAAATAAGTCGGATTAAATTTCTTTTTACTAATGTAAAATTTTTTTTTTTAGTTTTATACTCTTATTATAAATATTTCTATAAATATTTTCTGATTCGAAGGCATTCAATCTCTAAACTATATTTAATATTTCTTCCTTACTTCTTGTATTACTATTATATATTCTAAGTTCTATTAATCTACTTTTTTCCCTTAATATTTCTTCTAGTATAACATAAATTCTTCTATTATATTAAATAATTCTCCGTCGAACCTATCAAAACCAAATTCGAATTCTTCTATTATTTTAATTCTATTTAAAATCAATATTCTATTCTCTGCTATATCCTTTACCTTCTCTATTTCTGTTAAGTTTTAGTTATAATTTCCTTTCTTTGATATTTTCCCAGTTTTTCTTTCTATATAAATTCAAATTTTTTAGGGTAATAATCCGAATTAATTTACTTATATTATTACACACCTTAATATTCGGTTTCCATCCTTAATAATTATTATATATAATTAATTATCGTATCCTTTTTTTATATATTATATTATTTAATTTTATTAATTCGCTCTAAGGGGTTAATAAATTAAATTATTGTTCTCATACCTATATTAAAAACTTTATAGCCCTTAAGCTAATCCCATTCTGCATATCCTAATCGGGATAATAGAAATTATAATCTCTGATAGCGATTTAATATCCTACTAAGGGTTTCGCTTCGAGGAATTCGAAGAGGGGAGACCCCTCTTAATATTCCGGTATTCCTTACGTTAACATAGGAGAGTAAATAGAGTAAATAATCATTAATTCCTAAAAAGTCTCAAAAGATTATTATTATTTAATTTTTCTCCGAATAGAAATTTAGGTTTTTGAGATCCTATTTCATATTTATATATATCACCGCCCTTCCTTTCTCCAAATAATTTAGCCCAAAATATTCTCTATCCTTTCAATAATAAGTATCTTTATTCAAATTCTTATCCGGCTCCTAAATCGCTGTATCAATGTAAATGTCTTCTTATTCGAATAATAATTTCCCCCTTTCATGTAATTTCCCTATATTTCAATAGAATATCTTTAAATGGATTATTAATTACCCTAAAATAAGGTTCTTTCTAATTCGGTTATAGTTAGAATAGGGGTTATATTTCTAACGGGGGTCGAACGTATCAGAGTAATAATGTTAGAATAATGTTATTTTCCTACGATTTAAAAATATATAAATATTTTTATTAAGTTTTAGGCTATTAATTTCGGACGGGAAATCGGTCTAATTACTTTTCTCGGCCGTCCCTTCTTTCTTATTCTTCCGATTTATCTCTTTAAATTTATAATAGAATATATATTAAATATAAAGAGGGTAGTAGGGAAATTAATATCCTCTACCTCTAATTTTATTATTAACTCTAATACCCTTCCCTGAATTAGGTTTTTACAGGGGGTAAATATATATAATCTTTTAATATAAATTATAAATACTTTTATTATTACCTTTTTAAACTAAAGGCATAGTATCTAGGCTTTTTATGTAATTTATAACAGATTAATGAATTATCCCTATTCGAAGGGTAATTTACTTTACCAAAGCAATCCGTACTATATTTAATTTCGATATAGCGGGCGTAAATATCCACCTTATAATAGAATTCTACTATATATCTAGTTTTCCAATATTTAAATATTATTAACTGTAATTTAACGTATAAAACGGCTCGTAAGAGTATACTCCTCCGTCTTAGAGAAAAGGGTTTTTTTAAGGAAAATTACTACTTTCGCTATTATAACCTCTATTAAGAATGAACCTTTATCTTCCCTAGCCCGTCCCTTCCATTATTCAACCTTTATAACGGCCGTTTCCTTATTTCTTCCCTTTATAACTTATATTAGTATTTTTATATTATAAAATTTATCGCTATTAGTTTAGGGTATTGTTCGGATTGAAATGCCTACCGTATTTGTAGTAATATAAGCCTTTATACTAAAGATTTTAATAACCTGGGTTCAATATTTCCAATGTTAATTATAAATAAGTTTATTTAATATCATAATATATTTTCTAAATATAAATATTTTAATAATCATTCGGATTACTACGCCCGGTATCTTTCGAGTTAGGGTTTTAGTTACTATTTCCTTCGTATCTTTATTCAATTAATTTATAGATTTAATTATGATTATAATTCCCTTAATAGCAAACTAATATTTCGAATTCGAAGGGGTAAACCTTTTAATAATAATAGTAGGTAGGTAATAGAAGGTAATATTAATTTTATTTAAAATAGTTTACACTATAATATTAGCCTATTTCTTCGGCGCTTTACAAATGCTTTTCTTTAATTCTTATATAAATTTTTTTTCTACATTATTGAAATCTTTTCAATAACGAATTAACTATTATTCATTTCGTTAGCCTTGGATTATATAGATTTATTTTTTCTAATATAAGTTTTCACAAATTCGAAAAGAAGTTTTCGAACCCAACAACAACGGTCTGCGGTTAAAATAATTTCGTAGTCTAGGGATTTATTCGCTTTAGCGATAAATATCTTTATCGTTTTACTATTTTTCTACGTTTTCTCCGAATCCCTTTCGGCGAATACGGCCTAAAGGTTATTATATAATAAATTTCCTATAAACGGATCATAAACGCTATTTTCGAACCTACAAAGACCTTCAAATATATTTATCGGTCACGATAATGTAACGTTATTGCTACGTACGTTGCCGGATATTGTAGGGGATATAAATGACCCTTCTAAGTCGATTGCTGTTGTCGTTATTCGTTTTGGGGCACTCCTCGACCAGAAATCAGCGTTTTTAGGTTCCGAAATCAAAAGTTAATAGAATTATAGTTATTAACGATAGGAAAGGTATTATTATTGAATATGATATTATTAATAACGGAAATAAAAATGATAACAAAGGGTCAAACGGTAAGGAATCAGATAATAAGAGTTATAATTTATTATTGTTATAGTCTTTTAGAAGCGAATCGGTTTTAATTAACTAGGGAGATATATATAACCTTTAACAACTACGCTGGTTATATTTGAAGGTTTAAATAACTAAGAGAATAGAGTATAGCTTAGGAGTATTACCTATTAAGGTTATTAATACTAAGTTAATAGTTTTGAGTTTCTACTAGTATATAATTTATACCGCTTCCATAACAAATTTCGAAGCTGTCTAATTATTATACTATTACTAATTCGAGGGGTCCTAGGAGGCTAAAATTAAGTAAGTTAAATCCAAAATTATATTTTGTAAGATAGAGTAAGTAGGTTGCTATATAAGGAATTACTTTAATTGTTGTTAACGTATATTCTTAAATGGATTTAATAATAGTTTATGGAATTGTTTAATATTTTAGCTTGTGTCGGGCTTTTTAGAATTAATAATATTTACAACGCATATATTTAATTACTATATATATCTCAAGGAGAAGATAAATACTTTTTCCTTATATATATAAATTAAATCGGTAGGTAATAAATTCATAGGTATAATCCTGTTGAAATTAATTCTTTTGGGGTTAAATTCAATTAAGCGGTAGTATTATTGATTAAAAGGGAGGTTGCCTACCCTGAACAACTGTTTAATATAAATCTAGAAGCTTACTTGTATGGTTTTCGTACCTAATATAATCTCCTTTACGTATGTAAAATAAAGGTTATCCTTAATGAGGATAGGGAGGGTAGGCAATCTATTTTGATACCTTTGCTAATAATATATAAGTACTATTCCTATTTCGTAATTATATTTCATAACCGCAGTTTCTTCATACTAATTTGTATTATAGGACGTAGTAAATAGATATACACAATCTCGCTTAATAATTTAAAAAATCTTTAAGGAATATCCCTTGAAGTAAGGTAGCCTGTTGAGTAATGAAGTTATTCTACTTACCTAAAGTCAACGTAAATAGGTTAACGCTAGTAAAAAGTCTAAGAATATTATCTTTATGCGGATTTTGCAATAATATAACTATTCCTAATATAAATTAGGATTTAGTAATCAATAGATGAATACTAGTAATATCCGTATGCGTACTTAGAGTAAAGTATGTAACTATATTAAAGTTGTAGTAGTAAATAATAATTAGGATAATGATATAGAGAAATATTGGAAAGCGAAGGCGAGAGGATAAGTAGTAAGAGGGTAAGTAGTAAGAGAAGAGGCAATTATTAAAATATTGTTAACCTTTCCCCTCTCTAAAATAGAATCTATGAAGCTATTAAATACTAATACTTAGACTAGTTTATAATGTACTTCATAGTATAAAAAACAATAGACTACTACAATTCCTACATTGAAAAGTTGAGTAGGGACGGCTGTCTTGTACCATATCTAGAAACATCAAAAAACTCGAAATTACTAGTAAAAACAACCGGTATTATATGTCAGCTGTTATCCGGTGGGACTGGGTACATGTAGGGAATGGGGTGGGTGCGGGGAGGGATTCCCTTAAAATACTACGTACTCCTTTAAAAAAGAATTATTATTATTAAAGTGCCGAAGGTAACTATAGAGTTCTAGAAGGAAAATTAGAATTTCCAAACGTTTATGAAAGCGCCCGAGCTACTTATCGTTTGATGGATTTTCTAACAGATGAGAAATAGCCTAACTTAGCTATATATTAGTTTTTGTTCAGTGAAATACTTCTTTAAACCGGGTTAGCAAAGTAGAAATAGATTCTCGAAACTTTATTATAAAATATAGAATTCATAGCTAACCTTTTTATTTTGATTGATCGTATTATGATCATTATCAAATTCTCGAAAAGCCTAGCCGGAATCTAGTTCGTTAGCGATTACGTAAAGGAGGAAAATAGTCTCACGGATAGTAGGTAACAAGCTGGAATAGAGGTAATGTAATTAGGCGTTTGAATTACCAATAACATAGCTATTAAATTGAAGGTAAACTTCAGCCGTTTATATTTATGAATTTACCTCTTCTTTATTGCCGGTGTATTTACTAAGGTACGGAATTAACGCCTTTGGGGTATTAGAAAATTCCGTTTCAAAAATCTTTAATACAGTCAGTATATGAAGAAAAACCTAGATGGTTTTAGTGAATTATTATCAGCGTTCAGAAGCATTTTAAACCCACGGAATTAAACTTGTAGTAATGTAGTAAAAAGAGCTAGCAGTCAGAAATTCTTTGGGGTCATTGGAGAGACTAGTATGGTAAATTTATTAAAGGATATAAGGTAGTAAGAGTATTATAAAGTGGGTCGGTTATAATATAAGGGTTCTACAAGGTGAATACGTAGATAGGTCTTATAAAGAGCTTAACATAATCAAAAAAGAGTAAACGGGAGTTTTGTATTAGTAAAGCATAGAGCTTTTAGCTAGATATACGAAATATAGGTATCGAAGGTACTAGCAATGCTAGGCTAGAAATATGGCCCGTGCAGCGCTCGGAGGGATACACCCAATAGTACGTAGTATATCCGGCGCTAAGACGGCTGCCGATAGCAGACTAGCGCGTACACCAAGCCAGAGGGCACGCCTAGCTTATATGCTAGACGTTTACTTTGGGCGCCAGCCCCGTGACACATACAGCGGTTTTGCCAAGGGAGGCGACAGGCAGTTAACCCAAGCAAATTACGTGTAAGAAGCCTATAGAAGCAGAAAAGTATTAATAAAAAGCGGGTTTGTGTATAAGTGCTTGAACTCCTTCGTAACATTAGACAATCTGTTGGTGGGTCCCGGGCAGGCATCTGGGCACAGCCCCACTCTGTGCCCTGCCCAGACCGCACCATATCTAGCCTTCCAGACTCGCCAGTCTTCCTCTTTCTCCTCGATAGCATATCATTAATTAATCGTATAAACTGGTTATTCTTATTAATATTCGTAATCCTATGGGTTAAATGCCCTCTCAGACCTTCCCTCTAATCGAACTCTTAAGCGTATCAATAATCTTTATTAAGGTAAAATAGTAAGCACTGGGGCCTTTACTATTGCAACTTTAATCGTCTTACGTACTCCTGTAAGTTAAAGCCCTATTACATAAAGATTATCGCTGATATCCGTATTATAAATCGCTATTAAAGGTTAAATTAAATAGGTTTGGAATTATTTAATACGTACTAAGTTTCTCGATATGTACTACTTTTATTTTCCTTTTCTCTAAAGTCGTAATACTTTTAATAAGTTAATTATCATATATTGATATTAATTACTTTGTTTTTTATTAACCTTAAGGGAGAAAATGATATCGAGAATTAGTAAGTAAGTTTTATGAATAGATTCTATTATTTTAAGCTATTAAAGTATATCTTCGAAAACGTTTCTGAATCTAATGAAGTAATGGAAGTAAAGGTATATTATAATTAATAGATTTAATATAAAACTGTTAATAAATTTCTCTTTACTACTTTTACGAATCCTAATATTATTAGTACGTTGAAGATTAATAATTGGAATAAAATTAGTCAAGACCTCAAAATTATATATAATTTTATTTGATTTTATCTTACTTACGTTACAAACGAAATTTGCAGTAAGATTGTTATAAAATACTTTGATTATAAATAAATCAGTTTTAATATTATAATATTTCTCTTTAGTTATAATACTCTCATCCGTATACGTATATAAGAAGTTAGATTCTATATTTATAATGGCTTTAGAAAAGTTTTCCCTTCCAATATATCAAAAATTTTATACCCTATTAACATTCGATGTTCAGTAATGAATTTCGAAAATAAACTTTTAATATTAGGACCTTTCTATTTAAACTAGGTAATATTGGTAATGTAAAGTCCTGTATTGATACTAATCATAATATATAGAAAATGGTTAGTAATATTGCTAATAATAGTAATAGTTCGATTAATAAGAAGAAGGATATAAGGAAGAAAGATATTAAGATAGTCGATTATATTAATTATATTTAAAACATTTATCCTACTTAGAACTATGTATATCATAATTATCAATTTATATTTGAAATTGATATTTATTGAATATATTATTTAAGATAGGTTCCGGTGTTCTAAAAATACAAGAAGGATATTATTACCAAAAAGGTTACTAATATTCTTATTAACAGTACTTAAATTGATATTACTACTCCCATTACTACCGTTATTTCCGCTTTGTTATATATAAAAGTAGGATGTTTATAGCTATAGGTAATATAGGTAATAGTAATATAGATTTTACAGAGCCCTTAACAAGTAATATTAAATATATTAATTATATTTGGAATAATTGATTAATACACTCTTCTGATTGATGAATTTGATATACCTATCATAACTAAAACTTAATAAGCTCCAAGATATCAATAATTACTAAATAATATTAGAAAGCTAATTACTGAGAATTTTAATTACGTAAATATTATTTTTGACTACTTTAAATAATTTATAACTTTGTAATTACTCCCTTACCCTATTATTTATATTATTGGTAATGGAATTTTAATTCATATTCACTATATAAGTACTATTGCATTATCGATAGCTATCTTAAATAATCTTAATAATGAAAATGAAATTAGTAATTATATTCAATTTCATTCTATTTTAATATATTTATAAATAATAAAGAGTCTCTTCGATGACGGTATAATTCAAAACATAAAGTTTAATTAAATATCGGCTTATGGTAAGGTTACTTGATGGTATGAATGGATTAATAACCTCCTATCCTATTAATATATACTTAATAAAACTTTCTCCAAAACATTCGTTACGTTATAATAATGTTAATTATCTACTTAATAATATACCGTCGCTTTATATATAAAAGTAGGAATTCAATTCTTAAAGCTCATCAAAAGGTTAGTATTAAATTTAGTAATATTTAGAATACTTTCTATAAAGCTTATATCTAAGTAAAGGATTATAATATGATTCTTGAAATTATTAGCAAAATTAGAATTAAACTGTTAACATATATTTATATTGATATTATTTCTTATATTCTCTGTAGTTATAAAAGGTATAAGTATATAATTTCTTTTACTACTTCAATTATTAGCTTTCGCTAAATAGGGTTTAGAATCAATGAAGGCGATACCTTTGTATAAATTCAATAATTTAAGAAATAGGTAGAGTTTTGAAATGATAATTTTGAAATTAGGATAATCGGTTTTAATAGTAATCCTACATTCAATCTTAAGACTAAGGAATCTTAAAGATACAAGATTATTAGTTAGGTACGTATACAGAATATAGGATATCTAACAATAATATTATATACCTTATAGCTATAAAGAAAAATCGAAAAGGTTAGTGCTATTATTATATAATAGGTTAGACACTTAATAATGGATTTTAGTCTTTTAGAATATTTATAGCTATTTAGAATTAACTATATTATTAAAATTCTTAAATTTTCTACTCTTAAATATTGTTAGAAAAGGTATAAGCCTATAAAAATTATTCACTAAAGCGGCCAACTTCCGAAATAAAGTTACTAACTATATATTAAATATTTAAAATCGTATTTCCAGATTACTTACTATTTGATTAAGTTCAAAACGAGGCTATAAAGCGATAAATTCTATATTAGAGCCTGAAAGGGTAGATCTATTTGTTTTCATATTCTTTATAGTTTTATTGTTTTTCTCTAGAATTTTTATATTGATAAAATATTAGAGTAAATATAGTAACCTGCCTTAAAAAAGATTTAGTAAGTAAAAAAAAACTTTATTCATAATAATGACAGTAATATTATTAAATATTATATTTATTTCCTCTGGACTGAATAATTAATAAGATTAAGAAAGTTGTGAATAGTAGTTAATAAGTTTGAGGTAAAGTTGATAGTTAAGTTCCCTGATTAGAAGAATAGAAGGCGATTGAATTGTTTTAATATAATATTATAAAACTGTATAAGGCTATAGTAGTTTTCTTAGTATTATGATAGATTACTCCAATATTTAGAGGCGTACTAATAATAGTAATGGTAATAATATCGATTGTTTTGGTTTTACTCATAACGATTATAATAATAACCTTAATATTTATAGGTATATTAGTAATAGTAATAACAATAAGTTCGATGGTTCTATTAATACCGGTAATAATTATAGTAGCGCTTTAAGTATTACTATCATTAACTCCTTCGATCGTAATAGTATTAGGATTCTTAATACTTTTTCCATTAAATATATTATAAGAACCCTAATGAAAATAGCATGTTAGAGAGATCATCGAATATAATAATAACCTTCTTAATTTTGAATAATATGATAAAGAAGACTTTATACCCTATAATCAATAGAATGAATATATACTTAATAAATTAATTATATATATTACTCTAAATATTTTACTATTTAAAGTATGAAAATAATTAATATCAAACATATAATTACTATCTATTAATATATTAAACCTACCCCGTATGTAAGAATGTATAATATCGCTAGTATTATAAGTAAATAAATTGAATTTTCAATAACTATCAAATTTGATAAACTACATCACGCTTTAGGTACGAATAGTATAAGGAAATTATTTTTCAAACCTAGTACGTCGGTGTTAGAGCATGCACATCCACGAGCGAAAGCCAGCGCAAGAAGGATATAGTATAAATCAAATATATAATTAAAGCTAAAGAGAGAAACGGAAGAGGTTTAAAGGTACGCTGGCTATACGGGGTTTTAAAGTGTACGCGCCTAGAACCCTCAGTAGGTCACATACCTATACCGCGAAAGCAATATAATAGTATATAATTCTAAACTTTTGAGATACTATAGTATTAGGCTATAATATTTCCCCCCCCCCCCCCCCCCCCCCCTCCCCCCTACTAGAAAAGTTTAACCCTAAAGCCGACCTCCGTAATAAAAATACAAAGAAGAAAGAAAAAACCTTTTTTTTTATATAAGCCTACTTTAATCCTACAACGTCTTATTTCCTAAATATATTAAATACCCTTAGGGTAGGGATACGGGTATTCTATTACTTTATTAATTTTATTCTACAAACGTTACTAATTTATTATTTTTAAATATAGTTTCCCTATTTATAATTTTAAATAAACGACTTCAAATCTTCTTCCTATATATTATTTTTTATTGAATTATCATTACTAATATATTATTATCCTAGTATGAGTTTATATAGCTATTAAATTACTTCTCTAAATATTTAGGAGGTCCTAACTTATTTAAATATTTACTATAGTATTAACTTAAATTTTTTACTATATTCAAACCCGTCCGTTAAATATTATTCGAGATTTGGGTCCTAACCTTTATATTTTATATATTACTATAATTAATTACTAATAATATTTAATAATAATATTTATTCTTCTTACTCCTCTTCGCTATCCTTAGTAATAATTTCTCCTATTAGATTCTATTTGGCTTATTTTGGTAAGGGGTTATTTAAATCCTATTTTAACTGTTCTATATAAAATACCCTCCTTCTATATTAAGAGGCTAAAAATTTAAATTTATACGAAAACCCTTTTATTACCTTATTTTAATACAGAATTCTAATTAGTAGGAAATCTAATTTATTATTAAGACGGTTAATAAATTAATACTTTTTGATGATAAAGACTCCATCGCCTATTATAAAATCGGGGTCCGAATAATATTTATTAATCTATATAATTCAGCGTTCTTATACTTTATTGATCGCTTTAATAACTATATTATTTAAAGATTCGAATTACTTAGCTATAGCTTATACTTCTATATAATTAAGCTTCTCCCAAACCGGTAAATTAATAAATATAGTCCAATTTCGTTAAAAATATTATAAATATAAGGTACCTGATAATTACTTTATAAAATAATAAATTATTTAAACTTTCGTAAAGGAGTATTATCTATATTAAATCTATAATTGGTAATACTATTAATTAATCATTTTAAGTTATAGTTAATAAATAATTATAATTACTAATTCAAATACTAATCTATAATTTCCGTTTAACTAATAATTTATAAATATCCCAAGCTATTTAATTTCTAAATATTTCCTAATAATTTGATTGATTCTTATATAAAATCGAATACGAATTAAGGTCCCTTATTATTATTAATTTCGGTACAATAAATTAAAATCCGTTAGGGTTTATAATAATATATTTCAGCCGCTTATTTAATTAAAATTATATCCTTATAGGAGGTATATTATAATATTTCAGAAAACCGATTCATTTAAATAAATATACTATTATAACCCTTTATATTCATTAATATCAATTTAAAATCGATTATTACGTTTCGCTATAATCGTCCATCCTTTATAAATATTAAATAAAGCTTTCTAAAAATTTTATTACGTATGTGCTTCGAGATTTAATAATTCTAATAATTTACTATAAAACAATTTACATCTACTATTATCATAGGCTATTAATATTAATTTTATTTTAATTTCTTAATTTTAACTTTTCCCGCGTAAACCACCGGTATTTAAATATAAATATTCTAAATAAAATAAATTTAAACATCTTTATTTTCAATGATTATAAATTTACCTTTAGAATAAAGTAGGCTATTATTAATTATAAATAAAGTATTTAATTATTAAACCTTCTTTTTATATACCGATAGGGAATTATTGTCTTGATATAAAAATAATTTATAATTTAATAACGTTATTCCTATTAATGTTCTTACTTCTTTGATAATTTTATTATTTATTTCCCTATTTAAAGGAATTAAATCGGTTTCCGTATTTATAATAATAGTAGTATCTATAAATAATATAATATATATTTTTATAATATTAATCTCTTCCTTAGTTTTTATAATTATAAAAACCCTTTCCTTATTAAGCTTTAATAGTCGAAAAATATATTAATTATCTTTTTTAACCTTCATTATTTTTAGATTTTTTAATTTCCGGGATGATGTATTTACTATTATATTTTCTTTACCGGGGTAATATATTATACGGATTTAATATTTAGAAAGAATTTCGGACTATTTTATTTATTGGCTATTTAATAATCCCTTACTCCTAAAATATTTTAGCGTTTAATAGTTTATAACAATAGTAAATAGTATTACTCCCTTTAATTTTAATTTCTATTATTCAATTACCTTTATAATAATTCATAATTCTTTATTATAAACTAAATGATCTAATTTAGTAAGGGCTATTACTTTAGAGTAGAAAGCTATTTAATACCAATTATTATTAACCTATTTTTAATTTATAATATTAATATAAATTCTATTAAACGAATTTATTTCGATTTTAAATTCGCTTTAGTAATTAAATTACATTAATATAGGAATATTAAAAAGGACGTCCTTAAATCTTTCGAAGGTTCCTTAACTTTATTTTATTTATATTAAAAGCTAATCTTTCTTAATAAGATTCGATAAGGGCCTCGCTATATAATTATAATCTTTAATAGACTTATAATAAAAGTTATAGAAATTTAGGAAGGTTTAGATATTTTTATCAATATAGGTTATTTCTATTCTCTAATTACAGTTATCCTTTCGGGGTTAATAGAAATACTTTTAATATTTATAATAAAATATAGAAATAAAATTTTCGTTACTTTCAATTTATACTTTTGAATATTAAATCATAATTTAATATCCTTTAAATACTTTAATACTTTCTGAATATAATTTTCGTCTTTATTGAATTGTTTTTAAGTAAATTAGAATATTATCGATATAAACGTTATAAAATATTTTAGACTGATTAATTGAATTTTATTAATGAATTATGAAAATAATAAAAGTCCTTTCATAAATTTAAAAGGTAATATTCTATATTTATAAACTCTATACCTAATATAGAATATTATTTAATCTTTGTAATTTAAATATATATAAATATAATTGAGAATTCATTGAATATCGATTTATATAGATATTGTAATTTATTTAATACGAATTAACATTTTATTAATCAAATGTAAAAGGTATTGATCTTTTATAAATAAAGTTAGGTATTGATCCTTTATAAATAAATTATTAAATTTCCGGTAATTTACATAGAATTTCAAATTATTGTTAACCTTTAGGATAAATAATATAGGTATTACTTATAATATTAAATTCGCTTTAATGTACCCGTTTTAAAAGTTATAAATAATATATTTCCGATATTCTTCTAATTCTTTTAGAGTTCATTTATACAAGGAATTATATTCTAAATTTCTAAACGTTTTTTTCATTTCTAGAATAATTTAATCATTAATTTTATTATAGGAAGTAAGTAATGTATAAGAATTGAATTTATTTAATATATCGATATAATTATAATAAACGGATAGGAACCGTTTTAGAATTAAATTTCAATAATTATCTTCATTTATCAATAGGACCTCCTTTTACTTTTTTATATTAATAATTAACCCGTTTATTCTATAAAAGCTTATTAATTCTCTTAATAATTTTTAATCAATATAGTAATTAAAACTTCTTATATTAATAATAATTATATTTCAAAGTTTCTTTTTTACCTAACTAAATATTTTCTTTAATTAATAAAAGTTTTATTCGTTTATTAAAAGGTAAAAATTAAGTTATTTTTTTTGTAATTTCCTAATTTTATTTTTTATTACTTTTATTTAAAAGATTTCGTTAAAGGATACGTATTCGTATTTAATCTTATTAAATAATTCCTAATTTATATACTTCATTAAGATTATTTTAATACCCTATATTTAGTATTTAATAATATAAATCCTTTAGGGTTATTAATTAAAAGGTAATTCCGGTTAAAAGAATATTATTAATATCGGGGGATTTACTTTAACTTCTTTTAATTTAAAAATTTAGATTTATAATGATTATTTATATAAGGATATGTTTTAAGGACTAAATTCTATTACTCCCTCCTTTATATCAATATTTTGTACTTTTTCTTCTAATAAAGGAATTTAATTATATATCTACAATAATATTCTATTAACTCTATATTCATGTTCCTTCTTTATTAAAACCTTTCAACGATTTATATTTTATTAGAATTAAGGATTTTATAGTAATTTAATTCACTATATTAATAAATTTCGGGTATTAAATAAAGGTATTAATAAATTAGGGAAATAAAGAATATAGTTATAATAGTTTATTAATATTTAATAGTAAATGAATTATATTTAACTTATCATTATATCCCTTGCTGAACCTAATAATATAATTAACTATTCATTATAGAATGTATAACCCTAAATTATAAATCACTTTTTAAAAGTTTAATTAATAATATTAGGTTTTATATTATAATAAAGTATAATATATTTAGGTTCGAAATTGTAATATAATCTTGAATATAAATACTATAATCTTTTAATAAAATTATTACTTATGATAAAATATATATTTACTCTTATATCGATTAATATTTTATAGGTAAAAATAAATAATTTGTTTTCAATTATATTATATGAAAAAAATACAAATAATTTATTATTTCAATATTTTTTGAAATTGAAGGTGGATAGAGGGGCTACTATAGTAGTTTTTATAGGGGTTATTATATTACCGATTCATATTTCTCTTAGGAAGGAGGCTATTTACTTTAGGGAATTTAATTTTTTAAAATAAGTTCGGCTTCTTTATCTTCTTTTTCTTTAGTAGAATTTCCCTTAAAATTTTAAATATTAGAATTACTAATTATAATACCTTTAAAGAAGTTAGGGAGAGTAATTAATATTATATTAATTTAAACCGCTTTATATTTACCAACAATTTTCTCTACCTTATAGCAGTTAGAATATTCTCTAATTGAATAGCCCTCTTTATAATAAACGAAATATTTACCTTCAATTTTTAATTTATAAATTTCTTTTACATTAGGTTTTATATATATATATAAAGAATTAGGAAGTCTCTTCTTAGAGGTAAAAATTTCAGAACCCATTATCTTATAATAAATTTTCCGGGTATAAAATTTAAAATTAATAATATTAAATTAATAATTCATATTAGATACTTATATGAAAATATAATTTTATTCGGATATAATTTTTATAAATAAATGAACCGAAGTAGTAGGGTTGTAAAAACGAATAGAGAATTTACGTTTCATAATTAATTTCTAATAATAGCATAGAATATAAATTAAATTAGTCAAGTGTATGAAAGTAATTTCAAAATCTTAGAAGCGGTTATCATTATATGTAATTAGATTTGTGAATCTAATATTAGCCTTTTCCTTTAAATTATAATTTAAATAGGATTCTTTTAAAAAGTTCAATAATTGAATTATTATAAATAAATACGGATTTCCTTCTTAAATTTATAAATAAAACAAAAAATATTTTTAGCAATTCTATTAACTAATTATTTAATTATAATATTAAGAATTATATTTTTATTATTGGAATAATTAGCGTTAATATATAGTATATTATAAGTTTAATATAATTATACTTTAAAAGATACTTTATCTTTAATCTTTTAGTTATAGAATAAAGGGATTTCCGGAATTTTAATAGATTTTTCATTATATTAATAAAAGTTAAAAAATATAAATAAAATTTTGGATTTTAAACATAAGGAATAATTAAAGGGGTAATCGGATAGGTATCGGTTGTAACGCTTATTACTATTAAATTCATTATAATTATTTAATTTATTAGATTTATTATTAGAAGAGGTAGAATTTAGATTATTTATACCGGCGATACGAAGGTGTTTTCTATTAGAATTCTAGTTATTTTCCTTTCTTATTAAATTATCAATTAATAATTTATAGTAAATACCTTTGAAAATACGTGATAAAAACCTTTAAAGATATGTCTACGTAAAAATAAGGTTTTAAAAAATAAAGGTATATTATTGATAATTGTATTTATCTCGAATTTTAGAGAAGTATAAATATAATATTTCTCATTAATTAAGGTACAAATCTTTCTACTATTAAAAAATCTCTATACTTACTTCTTCGTTATTAAATTCCATAGAAGTTCTCAACATCAAAATTTCGATTATAATATATTACTTTGAATATTGATTATTTTTCATTAATCTATCAATTTTTGTATTAGTAGTATCGAATTAAATTTTTAACTCTAAAAATATATTAATATCTAGGCCGTTCCTTTAATTGAAATATATTATTTAATTTAGTAATAAAGATATTAATTTATTTTTTCAATTAAATTATTCTATAATTATGAATCGAATTAATAGTATTAAAAGTTTTTTAATAATTATTTATTATTTCTTTTATATAACGGTTATAATTATCTATTAGCTAATCGAAGGAATAATTATAGAAGGCTATAGAATATTAAACTTTACCCATCTCCTATTATAAAACATTTTTAGTTTATCGGTAGTTAATATATATTTACTTTAATGACTGGTAAATATTATAATTCTTATAATATATTAAATTAAATTAGGAATTATATTTATCTTTTATATATATAATAATTACCTCCTATTCCTTAATTTTCTAAATAAAGTCAATTATAAAATTATACATATTCTTAATTATTCTATTAATTTATCCAATTATTTCGCTAACATTATTAAGTATTATATAAAATATAATAAAAATAATAAATCGATAACAAACCTTATTCTATATGTTAATAGGGTTTTAATTAAACGAATCGATAAATTAAGTAAATATTATTATACCCTTTTAATCAATCAAAAATCATAGAATATTTAAAATCTTCGATACTAAATTAGAAATAAATATAGCTAAATCCTTTCCAAATTTTTGATATTTCTACTAAAAAATTGATTTAATCGATAATATCTTCTATTAATTAATTTAGGAGAAGGCGAAACCCTTCGTAGTGATAATAAATTCTATATCAATTATATAGGCATTCTATATTTGAATTGGAGAATAATTTTATAAATCTACGCCGGTTTTAAAGATAAAAATATATTTTCTTCTACTAGAAATATAATAATTTGTATTATAGGTATTAATAAAAAAATATTCAATTATAAACATACTAATAGGTATTAAATCTTTCAAATTCTTAATCGCTTCAGAATTTAAATTTAATTTCTTATAGTAGATAGATTGTAAGTAATAAATAATTATTTCGGATCCCTTCTACTCCTTACTTTTTAAAGGGGGTAAACGCAAGAGAGGAATTAATTAAAATAATTTTTCTATATAAACGCGTAATATAAAAAATTGTACGGAATTATAAATTATTATTATAAATAAAGGAATCATATTTATAAATGGTATTAACGAATATAATTATTGAAAGGGGTAAATAATATATTATTACTTAAAAGGAGGTATATAACTGTAGGGGAATAAATTTCATCCTTTTTATAACTGCTAATTTTATTATTAAAATTATCTTTGTATAGAATATAATTTTCCGTCGTCGGGCTATCTTCAAACTAATTACTTAAATTAATTATTATATTAGGTCTTTCTCGGGGCTATAGATTATAAGGATCCTTAAATAGGATTTTCCTTTCTTTATAGGTATATATTATAATAAATTGTAATTCGGATTTTCGCTTCTCGATATCGAAATAATATTCGAGGGTTTATAGGTCCTAATCGACTTTCTTATTACAATTAAATCGAGTTATAAATTTCGAAAATAGATAGGATATTATAGTTTCTATCCCCAGTTATATAATATTAAGTAGTTTTAATTTTATATTAGGGTATATATATCTACGAACGAAAATTAGTGTAAGAAGGATATAGTATAAATTAAATATAAAATTGAAATTAAAGAGAGAAAGGGAAGAGGTTTAAAGGTACGTTAGTTATATAGGGTTTAAGGTGTGCGCGCCTAGAACCCTTAGTGGGTCACATACCTGTGCCGCGAAAGCGGTATAGTAGTATGTGACTCTGAACCTCTGGGATGTTATGGCACTAGGCTATGACAGTAGGTATTTGGTTTAGAGGTAAATAAGAGTTAATTTTATTAATTTATAAATAAATCATTAAATTATAAATATATTGTTTGAAGAGTAAAAGATAATAACGGTAATATTATCAAGGATTCCATTACCCTACTTAATAGTTGTTATAATATAATAAAAGGTTATTTAATAGAATAAATGAAATTCATATACTATTTTACTATTATTAAAGTATAATATAATAAGTATTGTTATTAGTAAAGTATAACGATTTATATTTAAAAACTTCTATAAAATATAGAGATAAAGTAGTTGCAAGTTAGATTAATAATTAATCATGAAGAATATTTCAGTATTCAAAAATAGGGTGGTTTATATTTTGATACCTAACTTAATAGATATAGAGCTTCCATTTAGAAAGTAGGTATATAATGAGAAGTACAATATCGATATTAAGGATCAGAAAATTAGAGTTAAATAGGTAGTATATAGTAATTATAAGTAAGGTAATTAGGTGGTTTAAAGTATTTATATTATAGTTGTATATTTAATCAGTATATAGTTCTGTTTAATAATTATAGTTATTAGTAATTATAAGTGTTACCAATTTGATTTTGATACTACTTTCTCAAATACTCCTATCTTAAATAATACTGGATATTATATTAAATAAATAATAATATTAAAAAAGCCTACATATAGCTATAATAATGAAAACGTAGTTTATAAGCTTATTAAAGCCTATTGTAGCTTTAAATTCCCTTTGTTTTATTATTTTAAGACCCTAATACTAGTATATAAAAATTGGATTTATCCCTATCTCCATAAACTCCCATCTATTCATTAATAAATCCCTAGGAGTATTACTAATCCTTATATTAATAACCTTTCTATTATTACGCTAACTATTGCTATTATCAAGTAAATTAGACATTAAATAGTTATTTAATTCAAATTCATATAATTAGAAGAGGTATATATATTTTAAGCTATAATATTGTAAGGTATCGTTAGATTTGTACCGTTCTTATCTTTTAATAATATCATATTATATTAGTAATTATTCAATTTAATAATAGTAAAATTAAATTTTATAGCGTTAAAATGTTGTAGTTACCTAATTATAGGATTAATAGGGGTAACGATATATCGTTAGAAGAAGTAAAGTTCTGCCTTCAAAGGACTGGTTTATTAAATTAAATATCAATATATATCCGGTTAAGTATTTTTCTTATTACTAGTAAATTATTTATATGTAATGAAAAGTTAACCGATTATGACCTTATTGTTATAAAATATATAATATTTATTTAATTACTTTGATTTAGGTATTAAATAAGATAGTGAACTTTTGCTATTATTAGTTTTATCTTTCTACGTACATATGAACGCTTCTTTTACCAACGATATTTCTTTGAAGAAGAATATTATAGATTGTATTATATTGTTTATTTATAGCCTAGTCCTTTAGAAATTTAAAGGATAGAGTTTTATTATAGTTAGTATTACGGAAATAGAATTTACTAATTTAGTATTAATAATCAAAGTTTTCGATGAGGTTGAAGGAATATTAAATAATTTGAATATGGACCTAGGCTTATATAAAGTAGATAGAGTATTGTATATAAATAGTAATAACGGAGAAAACTAAGTGTTTAACCTCAATATATTGGCTAGAAATCAATACATCGATTATAATATAAATAATTGATTTAAGAAGTAGATAGGCAGATATTTATGGTTAAATATTTACTAAGTAATAAGATGCCGGCTAATAGCCTAATAAAGCTGTTAAAACTAGATGAATGTATTAAACTTAGGAAAATAATACGTATAACCTAGAAGAGAATTTTTTACGTTTAAAATACTATTAATATTATAAAGGATATTATAATATAAATAATATAATAGAAGTTTAGATTTTCTTTAGCGGTCTTCTAATTTATAGGGGTATGTTGGTAGGTCCTGGGCGGGTATCTAGGTATAACCCCACGCTATGCCCTGCCTAGACTGTATTATATTTAGCCTTCTAGACTCGCCAGTCTTCCTCTTTCTCCTCGATAGTAAATCCTCAATCAATTGTATACACCGCTTAATGTCGTTGATGTTCGTGATCCTACATAATCTCTATATACTTATACGAGTTGAGCCGCCTAATTGTAAAGGTAGGGTTCTAATTGTTGGAGGCATGTGCACTCTAGGCTATTCACCTATACCTATATACGGCCTCCCCTCACTAGTTTTAGCCCTCCAGACCTCTCTACAGGTTCTTTCTCTTTTTAGCAATTTAATATATATATTAATCGTTTCGCGTCGTTACCTCATGCGTCGCACAGGTTATAAGCCCTTTGAAGCTATTATAATTAATTAATTGATTATTCGACTAACCGATAAGAAATCTATTAATTATCCCGGGAGTTAACCTCTTTATCGTAACCCTTTACTCGCAACCGACCTTCGAATCGTTATATAAGTAGTTACAATTATAATACCTACTATTAATAACGGATCGCTTATTATTCTTCGTAGCGAAAATAGTATTGATAATTAGGAATGCGCTTTACGTATTGAATTCGAATTCGTTAAGGTCGCCAATTACGTTTATAAGATTGTAGCCGAACCTAGTAAGGAAGATAAGCCCGATAAATATAAAAAGTAGAAGTTTAGTTGTATTTGCGTACTTAAAGCCATTAATATTACTTTTTAAGACGATAAGGTTTTAATTACTCTTTATATTAACGGTTAAGACTAATTTATTAGGGACTTTAAATATTTCTTCAATTTCATTAAAATCATAATTAATAAAATTACTAACAAAGTATTTAATACAATCCTCAAATAATCTTACAAATTTTATTATTCCGGCTTTAATATATAATTAATCGACTATATTAATATAAATTCGCCTACAAACGTATTGCTAATAGTAACTTAATCATCGACAATATTATCGAATATTTTAACTAATATAATATAACTAAGGATAATTACCCTACTGATACTAAATCATAGATTAACAATATAACTCAAAATACCTTTACTATTAGTAAATTATTAATATATCTATTTCCCTTTATTAATATAGAAGCTTATTAATCTAATTTAGTTATTTAGATTAAAATTAGTTTTAATGAAGTAGATAAAGACCTTAATAAATTTAATATTGATTATAGTAATAAGAATAATGATATTTTTGAATAAAAGGAAAAGAATAAGAATAGATTTACTTATCCTATTTATAGTAATATTATTTAAAAGGATTATATCTATTATATTTATAGCTATTACTATTTAAATAGGATTATTATTTATTTGTAGTATAAATCCGATAAAGTACCCGATATATAGCTTAACAAGGAGGAGGTTTGTAAATATAATATAAATACTACTGCCGTACTAAGTAATATTGATACTACGTTAATTAACCCCGCTACTGTTAATTCGTCCCTATTAGTTAATACTAATTTTAATACTAATTTCAGTATTACTTCCCTTAATAGTAACCTAAATCTTTCTTAAAATTCATAGCGAAATCGATCCTTAGAATATTTAGTATTAAATCGATCTATTTAAAATATTCTATTTTGTATCAACTATAGTATTTAAATTATAATTCTATTAGAGATTAATAGGATTTCAAAGTACTATACGATACAAACAACCCAATTAACAATCTAATAATCTATAACTTTAATTATAATTTATAAACTTTCAATTGATAAAAGTAATTCACCAAGCTATATCCTCTAACTCATCCTTCAAAATATATTATTAGTAATAGTACTACGACTTACGCGTACTATATTAGCATCATTAAATTAATAATACTAATAATAATAAATATTAATATTAAAATTTATATTCCTAACGTTATGTTCGACTTATCTATACCGGCGGACCTTCTATTAATTTAAACTATCCTCAACTATAATATAAAATGAAATATAGAAACGAATTGAATTTCGTTGGTTAATAAAATATTTATTTATTATATATTTATAAGCAATTTAGTAGCCTTATTAGTATTTCAATCAAATAATTTCAACTAGATAATTATTACGCTACGGTATACAATATTTATTTTAGGTAACTATATAATAATATATAAGAGGATAATATACGTTGGTAGGAATGAAATTTTCAAAGTTCATAAATAAATGGGTATTAGATTTAGTAACCTTAATGATTGTATTTATAATATATACTTATATTCGAAAGTAATAAATTACGTCCCTAAAGGTACTTGCCTAGTTACAACGACCCTACTTCAATTTATATAAATAAATATAATTTTATATAATGAACCGGGCTATATAGGAGTTCGATACGCAATATAATCTATTTGCGATATATCTAGCTACGATTGGGTAAGGTTCTACATTAATAAGGAAGACGCTTATATTATCATTACTTGTTTTAAAAAATAGATCAAGGTATAGATTAAATATAAAATTAAAATTATCGGCCTCGATGGAAGTCCTAAATTTGGTTTTAATATCATAGAGTTCTAAAATAGTAAATTGGTAGAATAGGCTTATAATAAATGGGTTTAATTATATAAACCCCTAATATATATACTATAGATAGTTAGTAAGTCTGAACGAGCCGATTATACTATTATAATTATAGTTAGAATATTAATATTCAATTTAACTATATTTAAATTTCTTTAGCTACTTGTAATTTAGGCGGTTGTTATAATATTTAAAATTATATTGATAAAGTTTAGCCTAAGTAATGGGACTCCCTATAAAGTATTTATACAAACGATGCTAAATTTCCTGACGGACTAAATTAAATTTCGTTTTAACTATCTTAAAGCCTTCTTCTATATAACGTACTATTTTATTACATTAGAGAAGCGCGTTAAGGGAAATAAGTTCGATAAATTATAACGATAATTATAATAGAATTGATTAGATTTGGGATTCAAAAATTAGTACAATTATTTATATTGATACGGTTAAGTTTATTAAGGATAATAATAAATTAAAGGATTTAATAATTGAAATTATCTCTAATAAAATATTCTTTTATAAAATAAATCTCTTTAAAAGATTGAAAAAGTAGTGAATAGCGGTATAACCGTTTGGATTACTATAATTAACTTATACTAACCATCCCTAATTGAATCTCTAAATCAATTAATTCCTCATTGGAATACTAATAATAATAATCACTAGTAAAAGAAAATACTATTTATACCCTTCAACTCTAATTACTTAATATTAGAAGTAATACTAATACCTTCCTCATTAACCCTATTAATAAATATTATACCTATCGAGCTTTGATTATACCTACCAATATAATTATATAATGAACTGATATAATTAACCGAGGAAGAGGAGGGATTTTAAGAGGGTAATTTAATCGATTGTACTAACTTTAATGAAAAAGACCCTATACCGAACTATACTTTTACGAAGTAAGAATTAGAATTAAAATAAGAATGAAATTGATTAGATATTACGAATCTAATTCTAATTTCCTTAGTACCTATAATAAAGTTAAAATAGGTATAGACGACCTAATAGACTACACGGGAAAGTTAACCTTTCAAAGGGGTAATAGAATTTACTATTTTAGAGTTATATAAAGGTAGATATCGTAGATTTACTACAATTAAATTACTTAATTTTAAATATAATACCTAATTGGTTATAAATAGTAATAATAACGTTATGAAATATAATATTAGGCTAACCTACAATACGGCTAAGGCTAAATATATTACGGAACTAATTTAATACTATCTTATAGTAATAAAAACTATTCATAACTTTTAAATTAATTTTAATAATGACCGCCTTATTCTAAAGAATCATTAGTAAGTAAAGAAATTCGATTATTTTGAGACTTATTAATTTCCAGCGATAGAGAGGTATATTAAAGTATTTAATAGTCAAAGAGTATATTTTTTAATCGCAAAAACTTGAATATAATTACTTTACTAAGAAAATAGGTCTTTAACGAAAAGTATAATATCGATATTGAAAAATTATTAATACGTATTAGATAGGAGATATATAGTAATTACGAGAATAAAAATAATTAGATACTATAAGATATTTATATTACTATAATCTATATAGTTAGCGTAAAATCCTTTTAGCTATTATAGTTACTTATAACCTAAATGATAAATAATTTAATATGAATACTGTATTTTTGAACGCTAATATTCCTACCGATTAAAATTATTATATTAAGTAATTTATAGGTTTTGAAAAAGGTCTTCGAAATAAATTAGTCTATTAGTTAATTAGGATCCTTTATAACCTTCGTCGTTATTTATTATATTAGTTCGAAATAGTTCTACCTATTTTTAAAAAATTAGGCTTCTTTCCTATTAAAAGCGATATATATTTCATTATTTATAAAGGTTTGAGCGTATTATTTATTTTCTATATTAACGATTTCCTTATTGTAATACTAAATACAAAAGTATTAATAATTTCTATCTTCAATAATAAACGTATTTTATTCTTAAATATCTCGGTTTGGTACACACTTTCTTAGGCTTTGAGATTGTTGGAAATAAAGAGGAGTATACTATATTATATTACAAAAATAATATGTCTAATCGATTATTATTAAATTTAATCCCTATAACGAACCTTCATACCTGGTTAAAACCCTATAACTACCGGACTTTGAAATGTATAGGAGTAAGCTACTTTTGAGCGAATTAAAGCTATATATTAAACGGATTGGATTATTAAATTAGGTATCGTTAGGTATAAAACCTAATATTATATTTACTATCAGGAAAGTAGCCGAAGGAAATACCAAACTAATAGATAGGTATATGATTATTATAAAGTATTTTTAGTAATATTTAATTAACTATTTTAATTTAGATATTATTTTATGAAGAAAGCCTTTACTGATAATAAATTTATAATTCAAAATATATATAAATACTTCGTATATGAATAATATACTAATAGGGTATAATACCATAGGATATATAGTATTCTTTATATCAAGACCTGTTCTATAGAAATTAAAGAATAGGAGTTTATTACTGTAAGAACGATAGAAGTAGAATTCGTTAACCTCGTGCCAGTAGCGAAATTACTAAGTTAGATTGCTAATATATTTAATAATTTGGATATTATTGATAATACTAACAATATTAGAAATATCTTATATACTAATAGCCTAATTACTAGGGATACGGTACTTAATAAGAATTTCCCTACTTATAACCGATATTTCGATATATAGTGTAAATAATTAATTGAATAAGTAAAATAATAGACTATTAAGGTTATTTATATCTCCGGAAAAGAGATGCTTATAGACTGTTTGATCAAACCGTTTAAAGTAGATAAATATATAAAATTCTTTGAATTGATTAATCTTTATTAAAAGAAGGTTCTTTAGGTTTGAGAGTTTATAATACTATATTATATATTATATAATAAACAATATATATAGATATTACGATTATTAGGGTCTTTCGGTCTATAGGGGTATATTAGAGGTACGTGCACTCTACGCTATTTACCTATACTTATATACAGCCTCCCCTCACTAGTTTTAACCCTCTAGACCTCTCTAGAGATTCTTTCTCTTTTTAGTAACTTAATATATACTTCAATCGCTTTATTTCGTTGCCTTGTACGTCGCACACTAGTACTTTTCGCGGGCAGTCTCTACGTAGAATACTCTACGTCCCAATAATTTGTTATTATATAGACCTTCCGGCTTATAAATTAATTACGAAATTAATTATTAGGCTTAATATCTATTATATACTTATATTAATAATAGCTCCTAATACGTAAACTTAGAATTTAGCTCTATACAGACTACAACCCAGAATTCAGCCTTATACCCTTTAGAAAGGGTGTGGCTTGCCGCCCCGTATACTTGTTTCAACCAATTAGAACTTGTACGTAATGCCTTCTGTTACTACTTTAAAGAGAATATAGGGTACGAACTACGCTAACAAACTTTCTAAGGCTAATACGTAGGGGAACTTTTCAACCCTCGATTAGTTAAGTAGAATCTAGCCCTTAATAAACCTCTAACGTTATTAGGCATTCCTTATAGAGATTTAGATGCTCTATCTCATTATACTAGCTGCTCACCTAAATACATAGTCTATTATATTAGAATAATTATTATATTAACCTCTTTTAAGGTTAATAGATTATGAATCTATATTCTACCAACTAAATATATATATTCTCTATACTTTATCGAATTGTATACGACGTTTTAAATTGGAGCTTTCAAAAGGGTTTATTTGCAACTCCTTTTAATAAATGTAATTTTAGCTATTATATATTATTATCCTATTTAATAACCGTTTAGTTATATTATTAATCACTTCTATTATTATACATATAATATGCTTTTGCGTATTAAGTAGCACCTATAACTCAATTTTAATAAAGTTTATTATTTTTTCTTATTTCTTCTTTCGATTGAAGGGGTGATTGCGTTTTGGAGTATACTTTGATAATAGTTCATTAAATTTAGTAATATTTTGATTATACTTCACCCTCTTATATTGAATACTTGCATATCCCTTTCCCTAAAACCCTCTTTCTTTATTAGGTTGTTACTATTTATCTTAATCTAGAAGTGAAGGTAAATTAAATAATATTCAAAAGGATGTTAGTATATTCGACGACGGCCGTTGGCCTATTGGATAAAAAAATTATATTTGAAGTATACTAAATCGTTAAAATTGCCGCTCCTTAATACTAACTTCTACTACGAGTAAAGGTACTTATTGGCTAATAGTTATTCATTATTACGGTGAGTATATGAATTAAGACGGAAAAAAGATAAATTAGAAGTGATAATGTTTTATGAAGGAGAGGGTAGATCGTCGATATAGATATAGTAGATTACGAAGTTCAATAAATGTTATGCAAATACTAAATTTGAATACTAATTATCTTCTCGCTATATGCTCGATTTAGTTATATTTTAATAAAGATAGTACTTCTATATAATTTTATTAGAAATATTGTAGTTTATACCTACCGTAGAGAAGAATATGGGAATTATTAGTATAATTATATAAATAAGTACTAGCTCCCTCTAATATAAGTTATATTAATACTTCTATCAATTCTAATCTTAGAGTATTCTTAATTAATTTCCATAATATAACTAGAATAATTAATTTATTAAGTAACGTTAAACAAATATAGGTGCTAATACTACCTTCTGTAACGCTTACGACTATCAAGCTTTATATTTAACCCGATTAATTTCTACGGCCCCTTTTGCTTACTAGATTGCTAACCTAGTGCGTGATTTCGATTATAAAAGTAGTTATTAATTTTATTGAGTATACACCGATAATTTTTAAGGTGGGGGATAAAGTTTACTTTTGTTTAGGGAAAGGTTATTATTTGTTAAGCAGTCCAAAAAAAAAAAAAAAGTTAGTAGAATAACTAAGTCTTTATTAGATTTTTTAAAAAAATTAGTCTACAAACTTTTAGATTCGATATATATAGTAGTTAATGCTTATATCCCGTAGTTTTAGTAATAAATTTTTACAAGCTAGTATAGGGCTTGGACTTAGTTAATTACGGAATTTCGTTATTGAAACTGATAAGAGTAGACGGATAGTAGTAATAGGAATTAGAATAGCTAGTAATTAATAACTAAAGTTCGTTAAATATATAGTACTTGGTTGGATTAATAGGGTTTCAAAATAAAAATAGGTTATAAGAATTATATAAAGAGCTTATAAAGATTTTAGAGAAGAGGGTAAGGAGATTTAAAATAGAAGATCCGTTGGATTTACTATCCTAAAATAATTGTTCGAAGGTGAATTAGTATATCAAAGGCTTCTTTAAATAGATGCGTTATTAATATCAACGGAGAAAGTATTACCTTTTTTCAAAAAAGGCGGGAGCTTATAGGAAATTATATAAAGTTCAAGAACGTTTCCTTTATTTAATTCCCTTTCCGTTTTTCTTTTATTTTTTCCCATTATTCTCCGGGGAAACTTTCAGTTTCTTTACAGAAACCTCTCCACACCCACCAAAACCCTCCACGTACGCACATCCACCGAGAAAACTGGGGCGGCTCAGCTGATAACACCCAATGATGAAATTTCTGTTTTTATTAGTAAAATTTCGGTAATTATAAATCGCCCAACATCGCTCTACCTTAGTTATTCTTTTCACCCTTCTTCATATAGCCAATTGGGCGCCTTTATATTATGTAATACTCTGTACCACCTTCTCCCGAACATCATCTTTCAGAAACGGCTTCGGCTAATTAGAGACGAGTATTCGAGAGTTAACTATCCTTAGGCCTAAGTAACTTAGGAACAATCGCTATTCAACGACCAGCGGACGCGCGCGCGCGCGTCTAACTCGATAATATAATTACGATGGCGCCCTTTAAGGATGAAATCGTTGCTACAATCCGTAAAGTAAACGAGGAATTCATTAAAAGACTCCAAACACGACTAAAAGTCGCAGAAATTACTATTAAAGCTATCGACGAAGCTTATAAAGGCCTTAAAACCCCTATACAAAAGAAAGCGGCCGCCCCCCTTAAAGAAGAATTTAATACCCTCCTTTCTTCCTTCTTCTAGGTTAATCCCTTTAATAGAATAACGCCCCCTTCTACCTACCCTATAGTACCTAATACGGTTAACCAATTGGGGTTTATAGCTAAATATTAATAAACGTCTCCAACCCTACCTATCAAAATAATTACCCCGGATATATCCTAGCCCGCTACTTAAATATATTCTATTATAGTTAAGTAGAAGGAGCTATATACGCTTACTAAGGCCGTTATATTATAAACCGCTTAGTAGGAGGTTAAATTAGAAAAGAATAATAATAAAACGGCTAAAAATACGAATTTAATCCTTACCCCCCAACGTACTTATAATACTATTAATACTACTACTACTAATATATGCGATACCCGAAAGAATTATCTCCTATATTATAAAGGAAGTGAAATTCCTACGATATTAAATAAAATATATTTACCCGGTCTAATTTAAATTCTATATCGAAATTAATAAATTAGAATAACGCTAATTATTCGTTAACTTTAATAAAGAAATCCCCGAATATATTATCGAATTAGAAATTAATATAATCTTATATTATTTAATTAACGTCCCCCCTAAATTCTTTATATATAATAATATTAGGGATACGGAACTATTTATCGTATAAGAAATCTAAGTAATTATTAAGTAATAATCTAAAATCCTTAAAGGAAACAAGGCTAGGGACTATATTATCGTCCTTAAAAAGAAAACCCTACCCTTCCGTATCTTTAGGTCCGAACCGGCCCGGCTAATAGAATAAAACCCTTATATTAATATATACAAAAGATATTTCGGCCCTTATAATACTATTAAATATATTTTCACTATTATTTATAATAATTATCAAATATTTAAAGTAATATATAAAGATATTTATAAACCCGTCCCCTAATATTCTAATTACTTCGGCCCTAAAAAATCCAACTATATAAATTACCTAATATTCCTAAAAATTAAAGGAAGATATATTAAGAAGCTTACTTTAGAATAACGAATAGGGGCCTAAAAAATAAGAAAAGCTATATATAAAATAGTAATAAGGGACCTAAAGAAGGAAATAGCCAGCCTTATAAAAAGTAACGTAATTAGGATAGTTAATTATAGGATATTAGAAGCCGGTAAGTCCGAAGGTACGAGGGAGAATAGCCTAATTATTACTATTAATAATAATAGGGATATATCCTTTAAAGATTTATTAACCCCTGAATTCCTACCTGTATTTATAGCCCTAATACCAGCCGATTTAATTAAATTATAAACCCTAATCCTATTACTATATACCTTATCCCCCCCTCCTCCCTCCGTTATTAAAATAAATATATTCGGATATTTCAACCCAAATATTAAAGCTAGAATATAGCGGGCGGAATCTAGGCGCCGCTTCTAAATAGTAAATAAATTAAAAGGCTAAAGGGAAACCCGACCCTTTATATTCAATTAATTATATAATAGGACGAAGTCTATAGGGTATAACGAAGAAAGGAGATTATTGGAAATTTAATCCAATTTACTTAAGGAATGCTTTCTAATAACCCTTAATACCCCTAATACCCCCCCTACTATCCTAAAAACCTTTAACGTCTATTCGCTATTACCGGCCCCTTCGGGGGAATAGGTATTTAATAGCGAATAAAATAGTAGAAATAATAGCCCCGACCCCTTCTCTTAATAATAGGAGATTTAAAGGTTACTTCTATTAATATTTGGAAGTCCTTAATTAATATAAATAGCATCCTCGAATAGGCAATTATAAATTAGATCCTAATAATTTATATATAGGAATTAGCTATAATATAAGGAAGGATTTATAAATACCTTAACTACTATATAATTAGTTTTAACGACCGAAAAATAAGAATAGTAATATATATCGCTAAAATATATAAATTTCTAATCCCGCTAACTCCCTAAACCTATATAATTATAGCGAAGGTTAATAGGGCGAATATTATATACGCCTATTAACACCTATAAAATAAATAGGCGGAAACCGCTAAAAAATATTTATTAATAATCTAATTATAATATACCTTAATAGTAAACGATTTTAATATCTATTATTCTACTTAAAACCCTTAATTCCGTACGTTAGGGAAAGGGGAGAAATTCGAAGACCTTATAATAATTTAGGGCCTTACCCTCTTTAATATACTAAATACGCTAATATATAAGTATATAAATAGATAATTTATATTAAACCTTATATTCGGAATAATAAACTTTTATTTGAAGATAGGTATATAGGTTTCGAACTATTGTAAATTAATTATTATTATCCCGGCTAAGAGGAATAACCCCCCCTAAAAGAAATATATCCTCTTAACAATTTATACCGAGGAAGTATATTAGGCCCTAATAAAACGCCTCCTAAAATCCGTCTAAACCCCTACTTCCAATAACGAATTAATCAACTTAACGTAATCCTTCGTAAATATTTTCGAAGGAATAATTAAAAAATATTCTATTGTATTTAGTAGAAGGATAAAAAGCGTCCCTTAATAGAATACCTATTTTATTAAAATAAAAAATATAGCCCTAACGATCTACCGAAAAACTTATAGAAAGATTTAGATAAACTTTTACTAAAATAAAATTAATACGGTATTAATATTAAAGGAATTAAATAATATATTCCAATAGAGGAAAAATTATTTAAATAATAAGCCTACCCTAATTAATATATATAACGGGAGGCTAATAAATTTAGAAGATATTATAATATACTTAATTAATGTAACCTTCCGCCCCGTAGGGGAAGAGCCTCTCCTACCGTATTAATATTAAAGCCCGATATTCTTATAAAATATTATTTAATAGGTTCTAAACGAGCCAACGGATAAGGAAATCCGCGAGGTTTTCTTAAAGTATAGTTCTAATATACCGAGGCTAAACGGGATTTTATTACAAACTTTTAAAGATTTATAAGAATTAATCCTCCTAACCGTTTATATAATTACTTACGTTATATTCAAATTAGGCAAATTCTTAGAAATATTTAAACGTACCTAAATAATTATATTTTTAAAATTTGGAAGAGATCCCTATAGCTATAAAGGCTAGAGACCTATTACCCTATTATCGATAATAAATAAAGGCATTAAAAGATTAGTAGCCCGAAGGATAATAATAATAACTCTCAATATAAATTTAATCTTATAAAATATAGCCGGAGTAATCCTAACCCAATTAACTATAAACCTAATTATAATACTTATATATAATACGGAGGGAGCCAATAGATTTAAACTATATAGTATTCTTATTATATTCAATATCGACTTAGCCTTCCCTTCTATAAGGGTAAATAAATTTAGAAAAGTCCTAACTAATTAAAAATAACTACCGCTCCTAACTGTATTAATTATAAACTTCTATATAAATAGAAGCTTCGCTTTTAAATAGGCTAAAATACGTTTCTACTTAAACAATAGCCTACCTTAAGGGTCCCCGTAGTCCTCTATCCTTTTCCTTCTCTTTATAACCTTACTATTTAAAAGGTTATAAGGATTGGTACTCTTATATGTAAATAATATCGCTTACTTTATAATAAATTGAAACGCTATGTAAATTATATATACTATAGCGAGAAGAGCCGTAGACCTCTATAAAAGGGTTATAGATTTAGGTTTTAAGGTAGATTATAAAAAAACGGAAATATTCTACTTCCTATTATATAGAAAGAATATAAAGAGCATTTAGTAAAACCTAACCGGAATTATTATTAATACCCCCCTTAATTAAGTAAAATTATAGAAAGAAATCCGCTAACTAAAGGTTTACTTAAATATTAAATTATTATTTATTACCTAAATAAAAAATTAAATACTTAAAGCTATTATAATAATAGGATTATTAGTAAGGATTAATTAAATTTCCTAAAGTTTTACTCCGTAATTAATTAAATAACTTTTTACCTCTTACTTTATATTTATATTAATATATAGCGTTATAGCCCTTTTCCCTAGATACTAAAAACCTGGGAAAAATAATTAATTAATATCTACGAATATTAAAACCGCCCTATACAAATTTAAAATTATAACTTTATAAACCTTGAGAAAGATTATACTAATTTAATATATAGTACCTAAATAAATCCCTTTTTAGCTAATAGGAATTATACCGTTAGAAATCTTAGGAAGGGAAACGGTAAGGACCGTAATATAACTATATATCCTCCCCGGCAATTACCTATTTATATAAAGGCTTAAAAGATTATTATTTAAGGGCTGGTCTAAATTATACGCCCTCGCGGAATCCTAAGCCCCGCCCAAGGAACTACTAAACGAAATATAGCTACCTAAACTATTTACGCTCCGGAAATAACTTATACCGGGAATAGAAAGATAATTCCGCCGATTGGAATAGGTACTACCCCTAGAAGCCGACCTAGAATTCTAATAGGCCGATAATAAATTGTACAACTTAGCCGACTAGCTTTAATATGAGAATAATAATTTATATTTCGGATTACTACGTAAATATTTAATATAATAGATTGGCGAAAGAACGGGATATTAGAATTTCTATTCCTACTACGAATAATTCAACTACCTACCCGAAACTTTCCATTATGATATATATAGAGTACTATAACAAAAAAATTACTTTTTCGTTTGCTTAATAATTACCTACTATAACCTATATGTAGTAGAAGATACGCCGAAAGCCTTCGGTATAAATTACGCGACCTTCCTCGCTAAAATTCAGAACCTAAAGAACGAGGGATTTATATATATTTAAGTGCTATAAGGAGGAGGATACTAGGGGATAAAGTTTACTAGAGTAGAAATACCCGACCCGGACGACGAACTATTACTATACGCGGAGGTACTCGGTTTACTAGGGTTAAGGGGCCTAAAATAAGTAGAAATATATATAAAGGAACAGGGTTTTTCCAACCTACGGTCACGCTAACGCCTAACCTATAAGGCTTTTTCCCCGTAATTATATACCTATACCTAACTACCGTCGCAGGCACGGCCTATTATCTAGTATAGGTAGAACTTAGCCGTAAAATACATTCATTCATTCATTCATTCAATACTCTATACGCATCTACCTCTATATTTAATAGAGAACCCTTTCAATATTCTAAAAGTATTATTGAATATTAGGAAAGTATTATTAAATTAGTTCTATTAGATTTGTTTGCCTGTTGAAGATTTAGATTTATTTAGTATCTACTAAATTAACCTAATTGAAGATATAATTAACTACTACTTATATAGTTAAAACGGTATATTATATACCAGTTGCCAATTGGATGGAGGTGCGTATATAGAGGAGTTTGTACGTACATATAGGTTATTTCTAACGAAATAACCTATTCGTAATCCAAACTAGT
This sequence comes from Neurospora discreta FGSC 8579, assembly GCA_009805215.1. NCBI lineage: Eukaryota > Fungi > Ascomycota > Sordariomycetes > Sordariales > Sordariaceae > Neurospora > Neurospora discreta. The sequence goes on along the minus strand of RANX01000088.1, from coordinate 25,436 downwards.
AGTTTCTTATAATCGCTTTTAAGTAGAGGAGGGATACCTTGGGGGTGGCTTATGAAATAATTTAGGGGCCTTTAATTCTACTACTACGCTACTAAATCAACTCTACGAATTATTTTCTTATAGAATAATATAATCCTCTTTGTTTACTAAAATACTCAAAATCCTTATTTATTTCCTTCGTAATTTACGCGATCTCTGTTACTATTATCCTCTTACACCTCCGTCGGTAGATATACTATAATTTTTATAATTGTTTGAACTAATCTCTATTAATTATACGCCTTTATATATATATTGGCTCAAATCATCCGAGTTTATTCGGATTAACGTTGTAGAAGGCTTCAAATAAGTCGGGTTACAATTTTAGATTAATAATCAAATACTAAATCGGATCTAGGTCCTAATCCTTCTATTCAGCCTTATATTCCAGTCCATTCAGCTGAATCTTCCAGTCTACTTTGATTTTAATAGGATATAGTAATTTCACATACCTCCTACTCTGTTTCATTCCCAATGATCTCCCTTGACGGATTCTTATTTATCGAATTGGGCAGAAGGTTATTTAGTTACTTCCTTAGATAATTACTAAAGTGAATACGAATTGCGTATTGGCTTAAAGGTACTTCGAATTCGAATAAATACCTTTTTAAAATTTGAATACAATATAGGATGTACATAGATAGAAAATCCAATTTACCATTCGGGCGATTGGTCAATTAGAATTTCTTAACAGTTAAAACCGTAATTTCTGCCCTGAATTGGAATCCTGATTATACTTATTAATTTAATTACTTACTTTCTTAGGACCCTTTATTATTAAAGCCTTATTTATCCCTAAAATCTAAATAAGATCTATATAGCTTTCAAAGCTTCCTTGTTACTATGATATCCTTAGTTAGAATTAGATTTAGTTAATAATTCTAATAGAAAGGTAGAAGAGTTAAAGAACCTATAATAGTTTTGTATAGAGAAATACTAATATCTTTATCTAATAGGGAAGTCTAATTAGCGTTTAGAATTGGAAGCGCGGTTGATCATGTATTTTAATTAGAAATAACCTCTCTATACACACCAAAAACCTTTATATACGTACCTCCACCTAGGTAGCAGTTGTTATACAAATTATATTGTGTTAGTTGTAAAAATTGTAATTTGTAATATCTCGAATTAAATTAATCTAGGAAATATTATAATTTTCAACGGGTAAGTAAATCTAATAACGTTAACTTAGTAATAGTCGTATAGTATTGAAGGGTTGTATTATTATTTTACTATATTCTAAATATTTATATTTAATGGTTCAGAGCTTATATTTAGCGGATTAGAGAGTTTAAAGGAGGATAGTAATAATTCTTTTACTCTTTGTTCTTTTACTATTTACTCCTTCGCTCTTATTTTTTAATATTGATTTGATTTATTATTGTTATGTTTTTTATTATTAGCCACTTCAATATACCTAGATACTTTATTCTAGGTATGAAGCTCTTTAATATTAGGCCCCTTTTCGTATTAGGAATAATTAGAGTATCCTAAAATTGGAATAGTATCTAGGTCACATAATTTACCTCTTAACGTGGTTAATTAGATAGAGTTACTTAATTTGATTAACATTGATGGTAGTATGACAAAGATAGATTCGTTATTCAACAAACCCCTTTATTTACGTACGCGGCCTTTGGGTATTACTTTAATAGTTAGTTTAAATTTAAAGTATTTATTTATTATAACTTCTTAATTCAAGAGTTAGTATAAGGAGTACTTAGATTGTGAATTATGATTATAATTTATATGACATTAGTGTAAATGTTAGAAGAGGTAACAAGCCGCTTTAGTTACTAGCGTTACTTTACCTTCTTTGAACTAGACTTTTATTTTATAAATATAAGGGAGCTTGTATTGGGATTTAAGATTAATTAAATCAAATTTGAGAAGGGTATTAAGGAATTCTAGCCGTATAAAGGGTAGTATAGATTCGAATCTATAAAATGAGCGGTCGATGAAATTCATTATTTACCTAGATAATTCACATAGGTATTCCCCTATCTATTTACGGTTGATATATTCAATACGTATACTATTATTAGACTATTAATTCATTTATATAAAGTTCATAACGGTAGGTCACATTTCAAGGTAAGCTCTATATAACTCGATTAAAAGATTACGAATTAAAAGTTCATAGCTTTTAAGAGAGTTATTATCAGCTTCGTTTAATAAATAATTCTTTAGCTCAACTTGAAATCGTATTTAGTAAAATAGTAAGCTTATTTTTCCTTATGAGGTAAAAATAATTCCCTAATTTACGAAGCGATATCCTTCTACTCATGATCAAATTAATATTGTATAATGGATTCGGCCTATGCAGAATCTATTATATTTAAGGACTGAATTATATAATATTATATGAATACTAGTGCTAATTATATATAAGCGACCAAATTTGGTAAGGGGTTTAATTTAGCTTTAGTTCTAATAAATGTCCCGATTCGGGTATTATATTCTTTCAACTTTTTGAAATTATTTTTAGTATAATACTGTTTTGTTTCCTGATTTTTACTTGGAGGAGGGGGGACAATTACGTATTTAATCCTTTTTCAAAAAAGTTGATAACGTTATAGTTAACAAATTATATATATTGTTATTCTTGTATATTAAGGAAGATTTAATCGATAGCGTGGGTAAGTTAGGGGTTGCTATTAATTATAGCGATAATTAGGTAAAGGATTTTGAATTCGTCCGGTGTAACCTTAATTGATTGAATTGAGAAGGTAATCCTTCTTCCCTTTTATTATTAAAAACCGTTTAAAGTATAGGTATAGAGGCTTTTGTTATTATAACGATTATTACATTTTATACGAAGGGGAGGTAATAAGGGTTAGTCTTACACGTTGCGTCGAATAAAATAGTGTATAGGAATCTCGTTTATATTTGATATTAGCGTCAATATATTAGAATATATAGTATAATATACTATTATCATTTTCGAACTTCTTATATTTTCATACTAGACTACTATTCTGAAAATTATTTTAAATTCTTTTAATAAACGTTTAAGTTATTATAACCCTCTTATAAATAGCGGTATTAATATTAATGTGTACTCTCGAAGTCTTTATAAGTTTAACGAATCTTAGGGTATTTCTTTTTTATTATAGCGAAGATAATATATATTATAAGGTTTCGGTGTAGAAGGAGCTTCTCTAAAAAGGTATTAGCTTCTGAATTAACTTTATGATTACGTGCCTTTTAGCGCAATATAATATAGCTTTCTAATTTCTATAATAGAGTATGGCCTTAATATAATAAATCTATTACCTAGGTAGTCCAATTCTACTTGATAGCCTTCTCAATTTGAAGTATAATTGTAAATAGGTACTAACATGTAGTTGTTTATATAGAGTGCAGTTTTATATTAGGATTCTATGTTAGTAGCGGGCGGGGGTCGGCGTAATTACAATGGTCTACGATTTTTTTAATAGAACTATTCTCTTCATAACCTGGTTTATCGAACTTTTAGGTATATTAGATTACAACACTAAAGTAATAGCGACTGTGAAAGGTAACGAAGTAGGCGAAAAGTTAATAGTAATCTTTAATAGTTATTGAGAAAACGGGGATATCCCCTGGTATAATCTATGTTATATTATAATTGATGGAGGTATTAAAGGCGAAGGTATTGATCGAGGAGTTCGATACGTAACGAGGGCATTTAGTAGAAGGTATTTATAGTAATTAATTAGTATAGAACATAATTGTATTACTTTATACACGTTCAGGTTATTGTTAATAAGTGTAGATTTTGCCGCTAGCTGATGCAATTGGGTGTAAGGTGTTGGTGCAATTGGCCGTATAAAGAAGAGGGAGAAAAAACGACTAAATTAAGGGAATATTAGCGTGCATTAGACGTACGAGATTTGGCGGCTAAAAACGGGATTTACAATGTCAGGTGTTATTAGCTGAACCGCCCTAGTTTTCTGGGTGGAGGTGCGTGCATAGAGGTTTTTTGTGCGTGTGGAGAGGTTATCTCTTCAATTATAATCGACAAATGGGCCTAATCATGAATCAATATATCTTTTTATAACTTTGGGCTTAGCTTACGTAAAGTTTGAAAAGCCTAGGCAAGATAACTTTTAACAGATTCCTAAAATTTCAAAAATCTCGTTGATGCAATTAGACATAAATCATAAACGATGATCGTTTACTACCTCTTTTAAGTATCCATAATCTCTCCAAAGTCCTCAATAATACAAATAAACACCCTGTACTTGAATAGTGATATCTTCACGGGAGATATATCAAGAGGTCTTAGATGGTCCATTATAATCATTACATTATTAAATATCCATTGTGTTTAACTATTTTCTTGTAGTTAACAGTTATACTACTCTATATCTAATTAGGGACTTTTAGGGGATAAAACTTACCAATTATATTACAAAAAGGGTCTTTCAATACCCTATAAATCTGAAAACTACCGTATCTAGCCTTCCAGACTCGCCAGTCTTCCTCCTCTTTCTCCCAGATAGTATATACTCAAGTAATCGCATACACCGCTTAATCCCTTTAATGTTCGTAATCCCACAGGTTATAAGCCCTCTCAAACATTCCCTATAATCGAACCCTCAAACGCATTAACAAAAATTTCATTAAGGCACTACAGCGAGCACCAGGACCTTTGCCATCGCAACTTTAATCGTTGTACGCGCTCCTACAAAGTAAAGCCCCGCTACATAAAGTTTAATACTAATATCGGTTGTACTAAATAAGAATCTTTATCAGATATTAACTCAAGTAATTCTTAAATTAGTCAATAAATACCAAACTTAACGTCACGTACTACCTTTCTTATCTTTTCTTCTAGACCCGCAATACTCTTAACAGCTCAACTATCGCTATATATGGGATCACGAACATCCACGAGATCAAGCGGTTACGATTGATTAAGAGTGTGCTATGAGGAAGAAAGAGGAAGACTGGCGAGTCTAGAAGGCTAGATAGAGTGCGGTCTGGGTAGGGTATAGAGTAGGGCTATACCTAGATGCCTGCCCGGGACCTACCAATACACCCTTATAAATTACTATAAATATAATCTTTAATTCTAATTTTAATACTAATATCATTTAATATAGCTATCGATCATTCAATAGTACTCATATAATAGTTATATGTTAAAATTCTATTACTAATAATAAGAATAATAGGGTAAGGGAGTAGCTATAAGTCTATAAATCATTTAAAATAAAATAAAATTATTTATATAATTAGCACTATAAATGATCAAATTTCTAATACTACTTAATAATTATCAATACCTTAAAGCTTATTAGACTTTAGTAAAACTACTATAGGTATATTGAAGTTATAATTGAAAAGAATCGATTATTTGACTATTCTAAATATAATTAATACGTTCGAGAACGATTATTAAGGGTTCTAATAAAAATTTGTATTACTACTACCTATATTACATATAATTATAAATATTCTATTTCTATATAATAAGGTAGAGCTGATCATAATATCGGGGATAGTAGAATTAATTAAAGTATTATTAACAAAGGTATTAATACCGGCGGCGACCTTGTTACGATAATATCCTTCTTATATTTGTAAGAATCTAGAGCCTACTCTAAATTAAATACCTAAAAGATCTTAGCCTTAGATATAATATAGTAACATTAAAATATATAGTTCTAAGTAGAATAGATCTTCTTAATATAACTGGTATAATTAATCTTTTTATTATCTTTCTTCTTATTTTCCTTCTTTTCATTAATGAAATTATTATTCTTAATAGCAATATAATTAAAAGTCTTCTAAATATTACTATTACTACTAATATAGGATTTTGCGTTACTAATAATACTTAATTTAATTAAGGAGGTTCTAATATTAAAAATTTTATTTTCGAAACCTAATACCCAATATCTAATATCGATAGGGTATAAAGTCTTTACTGTATTATAAAGGAAAGTCATTTCGAAATCGTTATTAATATAGAATTTGATTTCCTTAATACGTATACGGACAAAAGTATAATAAATAAGGAAAAATACTATAGTTTTAAAATTAGTTCGTTTAAAACTAAAATATTCTCTAAAAATTTTATTACAAACTTGATTAGTAACGTAAGTAATATAAAATTAAAGAAGATCGTACGTAACCTTAGGATTCTTATTAATTTAATCTTAACTATTAATTCTTAAAGTAATAATAATGTTAGAATTTTTAAAAGTAGTAAAGAGAAGTTTATTGACGGTTATACGTCGATTTTTTTAAGGATTACATATTTTTACTTCTATTACTTTGTTAAATTTAAGAATATTTTCGAAGATGTACTTTAGTAGTTTAAAATAATCGAATTCGGCTATAAGATCTATTTACTAATCCTTAATACTTTTTTCGCCTGAAAAATTAATAAGGGATAAGGTAGGTAATATATATATAGCGATGGTTGAATTATTAAAAGTATTATAAGTTTATAGGAAAGGAAAGAAAGGTAGTGCGTGTCGTTAGATTTAGTACTTATCAAATAATTTAGACTCCAAAGATTGAATCGTATAATTCAAAGACAATGACGATTCTTATCTGGATATTAGCGATATTTTTATATAGCGGAGCTTTTAGCTTGGGGGAGTACGTGCGACAATTAGAATCGCGATGGTAAAGGTCCCGGTATTTATTGTAGTACCTTAATAAAGATTCTTATTAATACGCTTGAAAGTTCGATTATAAGAAAGGTCTGAGAGGGTTCATAACCTGTTGGATTGCGAATATCTATAAGATTAAGCAGTCACGATTGATTGAGAGTATACTATAACAAAGAAAGAAAGAGGAAGACTGGCGAGTCTAGAAGGCTGGATATGGTGCGGTCTGGGCAGGGCACAGAGTGGGGCTATGCCCAGATGCCTGCCAGGGACCCACCAACACTATATTTATATTAATTACCCTATCTCTCGTCAATTTTGAAGGCGAGGAAAATATTATAGGTCAACAAGTAAATTTTATAGCCGAATTCGATTATCTCAAACTAGTAAAATACATTTTTAAGACGTTTTCAAAGCTAACGAAGGACTAGAAGTAAAAATATATAGTACTTAATAAATTCAACGTACAACTACTAATAAACTTCTCCTTACTACCCTTGAAAGTTCTAATTTTGTTACTACTTTAGAAATCAATAGTCGGAATAAACCCGGTAAAAACCATAAAGTTACATATAATTTTATTTAATTTTATATTGTTTACATTATTAACGAAGCTCGTTAAAAGTATTATCGACCACTTTAATTTTAAATGAACTAATTATAGATTTATAACATTCTTCTTCAACTTTTATGGGTAGATAATTGAATTATTTATAGTAAAAGTAGAAATCCTAGTATTCCGTTCTTTCGTTAATTTATTATACTAAATATTTACGTAGCAGCTTGAAGTATAAGTTATTATTCTTATATTAGAATTAATCGGTTAAAATTATATAGTTTATTATTAATTTATTAAAGTTCTAAGTCGGCTTCTAAGGGTAATATTTATTCTAATCGGTAGAATTATCTTTCCGCTCTTAATATAAGCTATTTCCGGAGCGTAAATAATTTAGGTAACTATATTTCATTTAGTAATTCTTCAGGCGGGGTTTAGGATTCTATAAAGGCGTATAATTTAAATTAGCCTTTAGGTAGTAATCTCTTAAACTTTTATATAAATAGATAATTATTGGGGAGGGTATATAACTATACTACAGTCTTTACCGTTTCCCTTCCTAGGATTTCTAATAATATAATTCCTATTAATGAGAAAGGGACCTATTTAGGTACTATACGTTAGATTAATATAATCTTTTTTAAAGTTTGTAAGGCCGTAATCTTAAATTTATATAGGGCGGTTTTAATATTTATAAATATTAATTAATTATTTTTCCTAGGTTTTTAATATTCAGGGAAAAAGGCTGCGGCGCTATATATTAATATAGGTATAAGGTAGGAGGTAAAGAGTTGCCTAATTAATTATAGGGTAAGATTTTAAGAGACTTAGTTAATTTTTACTAATAGTCCTATTACTATAGTAGCTTTAGGCGTTCGGTTTCTTACTTAGGTAATAAATAATAATCTAATATTTAAGTAAACCCCTAGCTAACGGATTTCTTTCTATAATCTTACTTAATTAAGGGGGGTATTAATAGTAATCCTAATTAGGTTTCGTTAAATCTTTTTTATATTTTTTCTACGTAGTAGGAGGTAGAGTATTTCTATTTTTTTATAATCTACTTTAAGGCCTAAATTTATAACTTTCTTATAAAAGTCTATAGCTCTTCTTACTATAGTATATATAATTTATATAACGTTTTAACTTACTATAAGGTAGGCGATATTATTTACGTATAAGAGTACCGGTCTTTATAACCTCCTAAGTAATAAGGCTATAAAGAGAAGGAAAAGCATAGGGGACTATAGGGACCCTTAGGGTAGGCTGCTATTCGAATAGAAGCGTATTTTAGCCTATTTAAAAGTAAAGTTTCTATTTATATAAAAGTTTATAATTAATACGATTAGGAACGGTAGCTATCTTTAGTTAATTAGGACTTTTCTGGATTTATTTACCCTTATAGAAGGGAGAGCCGAATTGATATTGAATATAGTAAGAATATTATATAGCCTAAATTTATTAATTCCCTCTATATTATATATGAATATTATAATTAGGTCTATAATTAATTAGGTTGGGATTACTTTAGTTATATCCTATAGGATTAAATTTATATTAAGAACTATTACTATTATCCTTCGGGCTACTAATTTTTTAATCCCTTTACCTATTATCGATAGTAGGGTAATAGGTTTTTAGCCTTTATAATTATAAAAATTTCTTCTAAATTTTAAAAATATAATTACTTAAGTACCTTTAAATACCTCTAGGAATTTACCTAATTTAAATATAGTGTAAATAATTATACGAATAATTAGGAGGATCGGTTCCTATAAATCTTTAAGGGTTTATAATAAAATCCTATCTAGCCCCGGTATATTAGAATTATACTTTAAGAAAGCTTCGCGAATTTCCTTATCCGTTAATTTATTTAAAATTTATTAAACAATATTTTATAGGAGTATCGGGCCTTAATATTAGTATAGTAGGAGAGGCTCTTCGTTTACAGGGCGGAAGGTTATATTCATTAGGTATATTATAATATTTTCCGGGTCTATTAGCCTCCTATTATATATATTAATTAAGGTAAATTTATTATTTAAATAATTTTTCTTCTATCGGAATATATTACTTAATTCTTTTAGTATTAATATTATATTGATTTTATTCTAGTAGAAGTTTATCCGAATCTCTCTATAAACTTTTCGGTAGATTATCGGGATTATATTTCTTACTTCAGCGAAGTAAATATTCTATTAAGGGACACTCTTTATCCTTCCGCCGAATATAATAGAATATTCCTACATTATTCCTTCGAAAATATTTACGAAGGATTATATTAAGTTATTTAATTCGTCGTCAGAGGTAGGGGTTTAGACGGATTTCGGGAAACGTTTCATTAGGGCCTAATACATTTCTTCAATATAAATCGTTAGGAAGATATATTCCTTTTAAAGGGGGTTATTCCTCCTAGCCGGGATAATAATAATTAATTTATAATAATCCGAAACCTATATACTTATTTTAAAATAAAAGTTTACTACTCCGAATATAAGGTTTAATATAAATTGTCTATTCGTATACTTATATATCGGCGTATTTAATATATTAAGGAAGGTAAGGCCCTAAATTGCTATAAGGTCCTCAAATTCCTCCCCTCTCCCTAATATACGGAATTAAAGGTCCTAAATAGAGTAATAGGCGTTAAAATCGCTTACTATTAGGGTATATTATAATCGGATTATTAGTAAATATTCTTTAACAATTTCTACCTATCTATTTTATAGGTACTAGTAAATATATATAATATTCGCCCTATTAACCTTCGCTATAATTATATAGGTTTAGGGAATTAGCAGGATTAGGAACTCGTATATTTTAACGAGATATATCGTTATTTTTATTTTTCGGTTATTAAAACCAATTATATAATAGCCGGAGTATTTATAAATCCTTCCCTACATTATAATTAATTCCTATATATAAATTATTAGGGTCCGGTTTATAATTACCTATTCGAAGATACTATTTATATTAGTTAGTGATTTTTAAATATTAATAGAGGTAACCTTTAATTCTCTTATTATTAGGAGAAGGGGTTAAAATTATTATTTCTACTATTTTATTTACTATTAGGCACCTACTCCCCCAAAAGGGCCGATAATAGTAAATAAACGTTAAAGGTTTTTAGAACAGTAGGGGGGGTATTAAAGGTATTAAGGGTTATTAAAAAATATCCCTTAAGTAAATTGGATTAAATTTCCGATAATCTCCTTTCTTCGCTATACCCTATAGACTTCGTCTTACTATATAGTTAATTAAATATAAAGGGTTGGGTTTTTTTTAGCCTTTTAATTTGTTGATTACTTAGAAACGGCGCTTGAATTCCGCCTATTATATTCTAAATTTAATATTTAGGTTAAAATATCCGAATATATTTATTTTAATAGCGGGGGGGGGGGGGGGGGGGATAAGGTATATAATAGTAGGGCTAAGGTTTATAATCCGGTTAAGTCGGCCGGTATTAGGGCTATAAATATAGGTAGGGATTTAAGAGTTAGCGAATCTTTAAGGGATGTATCCCTATTGTTATTAATAGTAATAATTAAACTATTCTCCTTCGTACCTTCGGCCTTACCGGCTTTTAATATCCTATAATTAATTATCCTAATTATATTATTTCTTATAAAGCCGGTTATTTCCTTCTTTAAATCCCTTACCGCCGCTTTATATACAATTTTTCCTACTTTTCGGGCCCCTATTTATTATTCTAAGGTAGGCTTCTTAACGTATCCCTCTTTAATTCTTAAAAATATTAGGTAATTTATATAATTAAATCTTTCGGGGCCGAAGTAATTAGGGTATTAAAGGATAGGTTTATAAATATCCTTATATATTACTTTAAATATTCTATAATTATTATAAGTAGTAGTAAAAATATATTTAATAATATTATGGAAACTAAAATATTTTTCGTATGTATTAATACGGGGGTTCTATTCCATTAACCGGGCTAGTTCGGACCTAAAGATACGGAAGGGTAGGGTTTTCTTTTTGAAGATAATAATATAATCCCTAACTTTCTTTCCTTTAAGGATCTTAAATTATTACTTAATAATTACTTAAATTTCTTATACAATAAATAGTTCTATATCCCTAGCGCTATTATATACGAAGAATTTAAGGGCGACGCCGGCTAAGTAATATAAAATTATTTTAATTTCTAATTCAATAATATATCCGGGGATTTTTTTATTGAATTTAATAAATAATTAATATTATTCCGGTTTATTAATTTCGATATAGAATCCGGATGAAATAAGGTAAATATATTTAATTTAGTAGTATAGGAATTTTACTTCCTCTATAATATAGGAGATAACTCTTTCGGGTATTATTTACTAAAGTTCTATATCTAATATAAATTTAAAGAAATTCCTATAACTCTCTTTATATATATTAATAATAATAATATTAATAGTATTATAATTACATCAGGGGGTAGGGGTTAAGCTTATATTCTTAACCGTTTTATTATTATTCTTTTTTAATTTAACCTCCTATTAAACAGTTTATAATATAGTAGCCTTAGTAGGCGCATATAACTCCTTCTATTTAACTATAATAGAATACATTTAAGTAGTAGGCTAGGAAGTATCTAGGGTAATTATCTTAGTAGGTAGGGCCGGGGACGCTTATTAATATTTAGCTGTAGGTCCTGATTAATTAACTGTATTAGGTACTATAAGGTAGGCGGGAGGAAGTATTATTCTATTAGAGAGATTAATTTAGAAGAAGGAAAAGAGGAGGGTATTGAATTCCTCTTTGAAGGGGGCGGCCGCTTTCTTTTGTATAGGGGTTTTAAAGCCTTTATAAACTTCGTTAATAACTTTAATAATAATTTCTATAATTTCCAATCGTATTTAGAATGTTTTAATAAATTCCTTATTTATTTTATACATTGTAATAACAATATCGTCTTTAAAAAGCGCCATCGTAACTATATATTCGAATTGGACGCGCGCGCGCGCGTCCGCTAGTCGTTAAATAGCGACTATTCTTAAGTTACCCAAGCCTAAGGATGGTTGACTCTCGAATGCTCGTTTCTAATTGGCTGAAGCCGTCTCTGAAAGATGATGTTCGGGAGAAGGTGAGAGATCTATTGGTTATCCTGGGAGTCAACCTTTTGTTGTAACCCTCCACTCGCAACCGACCTTTGAGTTGCGTACGATTAATAACCGACCTTCGAGTCGTTAATAACCGATCTTCGAATTGTCACACAAACAATTATAATTATAGCACCTACTATCGATAGCAGATCGTTTATTATTCTTTGTGGTGTAAATAATATTGATAATTAGGAGCGTGTTTTATATATCGAATTCGAGTTTCCTAAAGTCGACGATTACGTTTATAAAACTATAGCCGAACTTAGTAAGGAAGATAAGCCCGACGAGTATAAGAAGTAGAAATTTAATTGCGTTTATACGCTTAAAATTATTAATATTACCTTTAAGGATAATAAGGTTTTGACTACTCTTCGTATTAATAGTTAGCACTAATCTAATAGGAACCTTAAATATCTCTTTAATAATATTAAAATTACGATTGGTAAAATTATTAACGAAGTACGTAGTAAAATCCTTAAGTAGTATTAAAAACTTTGTTGTTTTAACTTTAATTTTATAGCTAATTTTTTAAATTAGTATAAATTCGCCTGTAGACGAGTTGTTAATAGTAGCCTAGTTATTAACAATATTATTCAATATTTTAATTTCTATAATATAATTAAATACAACTATCCTATTAATACTAAATTATAGGCTAATAATATAATTAAAAATACCTTTACTATTAATAAATTATTAGCTTATCTATCTACCTTTAATAATAAAGAAGCCCGTTAATTTAATTTAATTATTTTAATTAAAATTACTATTAAGGTAGATAAGGACTTTAATAAGTCTAGTACTAATAATAGTAATAATAATAGTAGTAACTTTAATAGAGGTAAAAAGAATGGGAATAAATTTATTTATCCTATTTATAGTAATATTATTTAGAAGGATTATATCTATTATATTTATAGCCGCTACTATTTAAATAAAATTACTATTTATTAATAATATAAACTTAATAAAGTACCTAATATATAGCTTAATAAGGAGGAGGTTCGTAAATATAATATAGGTATTATTACTACGTTGGGGAATATTAATACTATATTAACTAACCCTATTATTATTAATTCGGCTTTATTATTTAATAGCGCCAACTTTAATACTAGCTTCAACCTTACCTCCCTTAATAGTAATTTAGATTTTTATTAAAGTCTATAATAAAATCGATTTATAGAGTATTTAACGTTGAATTAATTTATTTAAAATATCCTAACTCGTATTAATTATAATACTCGAATTGTAATTTTATTAAAAATTAATAGGCTTTTAAGGTACTATACAATATAAATAATCTAACTAAAAATCTAATAATTTATAACTCTAATTGTAGTTTATATATTTTTAACTATTGAAAGTAATTTATTGAACTATATCCTCTAGCTTACCCCTTAGAATATACTATTGGCAATAGTACTACAATTTACGTATATTATATTAGTACTATTAAGTTAATAATATTAAAAATAACGAATATTAATATTAAAATCCATATTCTTAACGTTATATTCGATTTATCTATACCGGCTAACTTTTTATTAATTTAAACTATCCTTAATTACGGTATAAAATAGAATATAAAGACGAATTAAATTTCGTTGGCTAATAAAGTATTTATTTAATACAGATTTATTAATAATTTAGTAGCCTTGCCGGTATTTCAATTAAATAACTTCGACTAGATAATTATTATACTACAGTATATAATATTTATTTCAATTAATTATATAATAATATATAAGAGAATGATATATATAGGTAAGGATTAGGTTTTTAGAGCTTATAAATAAGCGGGTATTAAATTTAGTAATATTAACGACTATATTTACAATATATATTTATATTCGAATGTAATAGATTATATTTTTAAAGGCACTTACCTAATTACAACGACCCCGTTTTAATTTATATAAATCGATATAATTTTATATAATAAGCCGGGATATATAGGAGTTCGATATATAATATATTTTATTTACGATGTATCCGGTTACTATTAGGTAAAATTCTATATTAATAAAGGAGATACCTATATTATCATTATTTAATTTAAAAAATAAATTAAATTATAAATTAGATTTAAAATTAAAATTATTAGCTTTAATAGAGGTCCTAAATTTAGCTTTAATATAATAGAGTTCTAGAATAGTAAATTAGTAGAATAGGTTTATAATAAAAGGGTTTAATTGTATAGAAGCCCTAATATATATATTATAGATAAATAGTAAGTTTAAATAAACCGGTTATATTATTATAATTAGGGTTAGAATATTAATATTTAATTTAGGTATATTAAAATATCTATAGCTATTCGTAGTTTAAGCAGTTATAATAATACTCAATATTATACTAATAAAATCTAACCCAGATGATAAAATTCCCTATAAAGTATTTATATAAGCGATCCTAAATTTCCTAATAGATTAAATCAAATTTTATTTTAACTATTTTAGAACTTTCTTCTATATAATATATTATTTTATTAAATTAAAAAAGTATATTAAGGGAGATAAATTCTAAAAATACGCCCGCCGTAGTAAATTTATAAATTATATTAATAATTACGGTAGAATCCATTGGATTTGGGATTTAGAAACTGGTATAATTATTTGTATTAGTACGGTTAAATTTATTAAGGATAACGATAAGCTAAAGGATCTAGCAATTAAAACTATTCCCTATAAAGTATTTTTTTTAGATTAATCTATTTAAGAAATTAAAGAAGTAGTAAATAGCAGTATAATTATTCAAATTATTGCAATTGGTTTATACCGGCTATCCCTAATTAAATCCCTAAATTAATTAATTCCTAACTAAAATATTAATAATAATAAAAATTAATAAAAGAAAGTATTATTTATACCCTTCTACCCCAACCTAGATTACCTAATATTAGAAGTAATTTTAGTACCGGGAGAGATCGCTTCGATATAGCCTTCCCTACCTTTTTAACCGAATGAAATTTATTTAATTTAATACTATAACGAGCCGATATAATTAATAGAGGAAGAGGAGGAAGATTAGTAACGATAAAGCGATTTGGTCGATCTCGAAAATTTTAATAAAGAAGACCCTATACCGGACTATACTTTTACGAAATAAGAACTAGAATAAGAATTAGATTAATTAGATATTACGAATCTAATTCTAGATTCCCCGCTACCTATAATCAGGTAATAATAGGTATAAACGACCCAATAGATTACGAAGGAAAGCCAACCCTCTAAAGAAATAATAGAGTTTATAACTCTAGAAGTACGTAAAGGCAAACTTTATAGATCTACTATAATTAAATTACCTAATTTCAAATATAGTATTTAATTAGATAATAATAATAATAATAATGTTATTAAATGTAATATCAAATTATTTTACGGTATAGTTGAGGTTAAATATATTATAAAACTAATTTAATATTATTTTATAGTAATAAAGGTTATCTACGACCTTTAAGCTAATATTAATAATAACCGCCTTATTTTAAAGAATTATTAGTAGGCGAAGAAATTCTATAATTTTAAAATTTATTAATTCCTAATAATAGCGAAGTAAATTAAAGTATTTGAACGTTAAAGAGTATATTATTTAATTGAAAGAACCTTAGATATAACTATTTTACCGGGGAAATAGGTTTTTAACGAAAAGTATAATATTAATAATAAAGAATACTTAGTACGTATTAGATAGATAGTATATAATAATTATAAGAATAAAAATAATTAGGTAATATAAAATATCTACATTATTACAATTAATATAATTAATATAAGACTCTTTTTAACTATTATAACTATTTATAATTTAAATTGCAAATAATTTAATATTAGTACTACTTTTTTAAACGCTATTATTCCTACCGATTATAATTACTATATCGGATAACCTATAGGTTTTAAGAAAAATCCGCGAAATAAATTGGTTTACTAACTAATTAAGGCTCTTCATAGCCTTCGTTGTAATTTATTATATTAATTTAAAATAGTTCTACCTATTTTTAAGAAATTAAGCTTCTTTCTTATTGGAGGCGATATATACCTTTTAATTTATAAAGGTTTAAATATATTATTTATCCTTTATATTAACGATTTCCTTATTATAGTACCCAATAAGAAGATTATTAATAATCTCTACCTTCAATTATAAAAGTATTTTACTACTAAGTACATCGGTTTGGTACGTACTTTCTTAGGCTTTAATATTGTTAGAAATAGAGAAGAGTATACTATATTTATATTATAAGAATAATATATCCGATCGATTATTATTAAGTTCAACCCCTTTAACGAACTTCTATACCCGGCTAAGATCCTATAGCTACTATATATTAAACGGATTGGATTATTAAATTGGGTATTACTAGGTACGAGACCCGATATTACATATACTATCGGGAAATTAGCCCAAGGAAATACTAAACTAATAGATAGGTATATTATTGTTATAAAATATTTTTGGCGATATTTAATTAACCTTCCTAATTTAGGTATTATTTTAGGAGGAAAGCCCTCGCTAATAGTAAATTTACAGTTTAAGGTATATATAGATGCCTTATATGTAGATAATATATTAATAAGGTGTAATATTATAGGGTATATAGTATTTTTTATATTAGGACCTATCTTATAGAAATTTAAGAAGTAGGAATTCGTTACTGTAAATATAATAGAGGTAGAGTTCGTTAACTTTGTATTAACGGCGAAATTATTAGGATGGATTACTAGTATATTTAATAATTTAGGTATTATTAATAATATTAATAATATTAGAAATATCTTATATATTCATAGTATAAATACTAAGGATAAGGTATTGAATAAGAATATCCCCGCTTGTAACCGATATATCGATATACAATATAAATAATTAACTAAATAGGTAAAATAATAAATCATTAAAATTATCTATATTTTTAGAGAAGAGATGCCTATAAATAATTTAATTAAACCGTTTAAAGCGGATAAATACGTAAAATTCGTTAAGTTGATTGGTCTTTATTAGAAGAAAGTCCTTTAGGTTTGAAAGCTTACAATATTATATTATATATTATATAATAAATAATACATATAGATATTATGACTATTAGGGTCTTTCGGTCTATGGGGGTGTGTTGGAGGTATGTGTACTCTAGGCTATTCACCTATACCTATGCACGGCCTCCCCTTGTTTTAGCCCTCCAGACCTCTCCACAGATTCTTTCTTTTTCTAGCAACTCAATATACACATCAATTGCTTCATTTTTCGTTGCCTTGTGCGTCGCACAAAGCTTATTATATATCAATCTTAATAAGATTTTAGCCTTACTAATACGGGCTAATATCTCTTTAATAAGGGGTTAAGGGTATTAAGCCTTTTTTAATAATATATTAAATCTATAATAATTTATATACAACTTTTACCTTCTATTTACCTTTAAGACAAATAGGATTAGTATTATTAAGGAGTGGAGCTAACTTTAATAAAGCCCTTTTTTATGTTCTTTAAAGAATATTCTTAATATTTTTGAACTCTTCTAGAATTATATTATATAGTATATTAAACCCTGATTCCTCTAATCGACGACTATCCTTTAATATGATTTCATAGTCGATAGATTATATTTTAGGTATAGTATTAGAAATCTATTTATTAAAAATATCTTTGTAGGTAGTATATTTCCGAAGGAAACGTTTGTTGATTAATTACTTCAATTATTCTTTATTCAATTCCAATAGGTTATATCCTATTCATAAATTTTCATTTAATTTATCGATTTTATATAAATTAGCTAATTTAAGTATAGATCCTCTTTAAACGTAGTAATTAAAGATTATAGAATTGATTACTATACATCTCTAGGACGCGCTTCTACCTATCCGAATATTCTCTTCAAATAATGTAGGCTTTAGGTATCCGTTAAAGGATAATTGTTTTTCAAAGTAGGTACTTTAATTTTTGAAGGGTTAAATTCTAATTCGAATTATATTATACTTAGTCCGTTGTATAATTCGTATACTATTTAATCTATTTCCCACGATTAAAGTAAGGGGGCCGTCAATCATATAGGCTTCCTAAAGTAAATTTTATAGAGTTTCCAATTTACTTTAATTTATTTGGGGTCATTTTTCTGAATGATAGTAATTATTATTAACGTTTCTCTAATTTTCATATTCTTGATAATATCTCTTAATAGAGGTCTTTAGTTAGCAGCTTATTTATGAGTTAGGTAAATTAAACTATTAGCCTAACATATTTCATAACTCTATTTATCTATAACCTAAATTCTGAATAAAGCCTTATCTTATTAATATTTATCTTCCCTATTTTATGGAGATTTCCTATTTTTCTACGTCCTATTAATAGGATAAATTTAAGATTGGATTAAGGGTCGTCTTTATTTTGATATCGCAAAAATAAAGGTATAATTATATATTTAGGGTGAAAAGTAAGTAATTAAATTAGCAATCCGGCAGGATATTCTAACGTATTAATTATATGTAGCCGATAATTATATTCTGCTTTATGTTCAATAGTATACGAATTTATTAATTTTGAAGTTAGTATCGTTAAATATGAATTATAGTTTTAAAGGCTTAATTAACTATATCCGGGGTACCCTTTTTGTAAAGGGTAATATATCCTAACGCAAAATCCTAATATTATTATATATTATATCTTGTAATTATCTTTCTTATACATGATATATTTATAACTACGCATACCTCGGCTCCAGTATCTACTGATTTCAAATAGATCATCATTATTAGATTATTATTAATTATAGTATAAGGTACTAAGAAAGAAGATCAGTTTAATTCTAAATAATTCTTAAAATTGAAATTATTAGGTATAGATAGTTTCTAAATCTTAATAATTCTATAGGTAATAGATATTTCCCTTAATGAGGAGACTTCTTTTAGGGTTTCTAGTTTTCCGATTAGCCTTATTTCTTATAAGAAGGATCCGAATATTCTTTAGAACGTTAATCTCCTTTTGAAAGTTGTTGATATTATTACCGTTAGTGAGGGAGTCGCCCTAAATTTAATTAGCGATTTTAGTAATATAGCTATTGAAGGCTTTATCGTACCTTACCTTTTAAGGTATATGGTAAATAAATAACCGGGTTTTTCATAAGAAAGGTAGAATTTTAAACGGTAAAGGTGGTTCAATTTATTATTAAAAAGATATTTATTACAAGTATTGAATTAAGAATAGTTAAAAATAGTTCAAGTTTTCGATTTGAATTAGTTACTTTTGTAATACTATACTAGGAATTGGAGGAAGGGGTAGAATAAACCAATTTTTAAATTCCTATAAATAACATCCCTTTTTATTTATTCATATTATGTATTATACGCTTTCCTTCGTTTAGGAATTGAAGGAGTTTATAATAAGCGTCGAAACTAATATTGGAATTGAAATATTGAAGTTCTATTAGACTAGAGAAATAAGACGTTAAGCGGTAGCGAAATTTAACCTATTGTTATTCTTTTGGGTAACGTCTTTATTTAGTTAAATAAATAAATAACACTTTGAAATCTTTGAAATATTCATTAATTTATATATATATAGGTTTCAGAACTTTTAAATTACCTTTTTGTAGGAACTTTAACTATAGTAAGCTTCCTACAAGCACTCTATTAATTATTCGTTAAAAATAGCATAATTGTAGTAAATAGTATTTAAGAAAGGTAATACCTTCTCCGTATCCGACCTTCCTAAATAATTAAAAATAATGTTAGATTTGGCGTAGTTATCCGTATAGTAATCTGTATTAATATAGAACATATTCTTTATTTAATGATACTTGAATTGAAAATTATTTCATCTTTATTTGAATCATCGAATAAGTGGCGAATTTTAGGGATTTTAGTTATGTTTTTACTTGTAAGCGACGTATTTGATAAGAAATCTGATAAGAGCGGAGAATAATTATGTTTGTAATTGTGGATATTAGGGTTTTTATATTTAAGTAGATAATGAAACATATGACCGTTTCGATTATTATTATTAACAGAGTCGTCATCGCCTCTGTTACGGGCTTTCTACTTCTAACGTATTTTATCATACCTTTTAATTCATTATAGGATTTAGTGAAATCAATATAATAATTATAATCTCCGATTATAAAGCGTATTCGAGATTTGGATGAGAATATATTGGTAGGGATGCCCGTAGGGGTACTACCATATTTATTAAAAACCTCTTCGATAGATAATTTGATAAAGGAAGGAGCTTTAGAAGTTTTGATCTCTTGGATTAAATTAATAAAATCTTTCAAGGTTGGGAAAGCCTTACTCTTACCTATCTTATAGTTTCAAGATCTCTTTAGATGAGCGATAATTCTAATTAGTTATCAGATACGATTATTGTAGGTATTAATAGAATTATAAAACTTAATATTATCCTTTTCTAGGTGGGTTTATTTAATTAGATATTTAAATTCAAAACTATCTTTCTTATCTATAAAGTCTTTCTTCTAACGGGTTTAGTCCGTTCTTTATTCAATTAGACTATCTTTTTCTTCAATATATAGATTGAGACGAACGTTTTTTATAGTTTTGAAAGTAATAATTTTACTATAAGTAAAGGTTATAAAATTTTTGATTTTATCGTTGAACTATTGAATTATTCCTATAATTTCATTTCTATATTCTTTATATTCCTTGCTTAAAGTATTTGTAATCTCTATAGTTAAAAAGTCATTTAATTTGGGTATGTATTACTTCATTAAAGGCCTTTTTATGTATATTTATAGCGTTTTACCAAAAATAGGTTCGCTTACAACTTAGCACTTTTCTAAGGATATTTATACCTTAGCTCCCTTGTACGTTTATAATGGGATTCAACGACTTAAAGTAATTAAATAAATGTTAATATTTCTTATTAAGTAACGGAGATAAGGGATTAATAAAGTAAAAATTTCCAATATTAAGAAACAAGAGCGAATTTTAATCTATATATTAATAAAGTCCTGCTCGAAGATTCATCTGAATGTTTTTGAATCTATATTACTACACAACTCATAGAATTTAACTTCTTGATAATATTAACATTAGGCTTAAAGTTAAGGGCTCCTATTTTTTAATTGTTAAAGGTTTAAATGAACAAAGTAATTTTAATAGTAATATTGTTCAAAATACTATTGATTATATGCTTATACTCAAAATTATCGACATAAGGGAGAATATTGCGTATATTAATGTATTTAAATCTTTGAATAGAGTAACATCCCAATAGTAAATAGTCAAATTAATTTCGATATAATATCTGGAATTTCGATTAATACTTTCCAATAACGCTTCATTATTAAGTAGGGAAACTTTTGTGATTAGTTTTCTAACTCTAATAGACTTCTAGTACAATTGGGTATTATCGAATTAACTTTCCTGAATGATTTGACACTATTTCAGAATTCTTGATAAATTAATTCAATAGAATTGAAGGTGAAGTGATATGTAGATTTATTTATTTTTGAATTAGGTCGGCGTCTTCTTTACGTGGGATTCTAAAGGTAAAAGGGAATTCTTATAGGTAAAGTTGTTAATAAAACAATTATTATTTCATTTTCATTACAAAAATGGAAAGATTTCTTATCTTTATTACCATCGTCGGGAAGGGGGTTATTACTATATTTAATAGGTATTTTAGACGTATTGGCGGTAACGTTACGTAGGGGGGATTGCGCTATAATAATTTGAATAGGGTTAATTAGAGAGTAATCGAAATAACGGAGTAAACGTTGCTTATTAGGTTTAAAGTACAATTCTTATTTTATGCTTATTAATATTATCTTCGTCGGGCTTAGGGTTAATATAAGTCTTGCGATAATATAGAGTATATATGTTACGGGGTTTCTTTAGGTGGGATATTTCATAACGTCCTTATTTTAGAAGTTAGTTCTATTGAAGTACAATAGTATAATTCTAGGTAAAGGTAAGGCTAGATTGAAAGAAGTCGATTTAAATAAATAAATGAAATAATAGAGTAGGGAGGGGGAGAAGGCCGGAGGCTGGTAGAGGTGTACTACCTTATATAGGTAGTATTACCGGTCTTCACCGCCTTGAATAGGCTGGCATGTGAATGGCCAGTCTATCTAATAAGCGATAAGGGGTATAAATACTCTTCCAGGTATGTGCCTGGGTATGGTGCTGGGCAGGGTGCCTGCTAGTGCTGTGACAAAAGAGTAAATTCATTAATTTTAATAATTTCTACAATCGTATCGTCCTTATTTAGAATCCTTATACTAGTAAAATTGTTAAAGCAAATACAATAACCTTTCTTAAGGAAGACCTAGCAAAGTAAAAGGACCCTATTCGTAATAAATATTGATAATATCGTTAATTATTATATTATCTATTTCAGTTAAATAGTCGATAAAATTAATACGGTCGCACACAATAATTGTTAAATCTAGATTAAAGTCGATAGATAAGCTCTCCAACTATAATAATAGAAGGCGATTGAATTATCTTAATATTAACCTATGAAATTATATAAAGCTTTAATAACCTTACCAATGTTTCTAGAAATTATATTAATACCTATAGGGGTATGAGTAACAGCAATAATAATAATATTAATCATTCCGGTCTTTTCAATAATAATTATGATAATGCCTTTAGTATTTATAGTTCTACTAGTAACAGCAACAATGATAATATCGAATAATAGAGTTTTGAAGTCAAAAGAGTAATAGGACGAGGGTTTTAACAATAAAGACTGCTGTGCTGTATTTATTAGTATTGGCCCTGCTTATTTATATTATATATTGGAAATAGCTACCTTTAAGAAGATATTGCCCGATTGGGATATGGTAATCTTCCTTGCTGGCCTTGAAGACGAGGAGGATCTATATTTTGAGTTTATTGGGAAGGCTAATATGCTTTTCGCCGACGAAGATTATGTGCCCTTTAAGATGTACAGTAAGAAGCATGCTAAAAAGGTTTGTAGAGGGAGTAATTTGTCGGTTAAAATTGTTTTAGTTAATAAGGGTATTAAGGAAGTAGCTAACGAGTTTCCTACTTGACTATAGTATACCTATTCAATTAGGCCGTTATTAAGAGTCCCTTTAACTCTATATTTACCTATTAAGAAAGTCAAGAAGGGTAAAGAGAAGGTTGTAGATTTATATTCTAATGACGAGGTTATTATAGTAACTATAATACTAGCGGGCAAGAAGCTGGAGGTGCCTGTAAGTTGTGCTAGAGTAACGGTTATTGTAAGTAATAATTCTAGTAACGATAGGGATGGTTTAGAAGGGGGGGATAAAAACGAGGAGTTGGATATTGTAATATAGAGTATAGGCTATATAGTCGCTTACAATACTATAATAATGCATTGAAGCTTTGTTTTACAAATAAAATAAATAGTTATATAGAGGCGATTGAGAATATTGCTCTGAATATTTTATCAATTTTTTTTGCTTGTACTTTGGTAGAGATATGGATGGTTGGTGGTTTTGAAAAATATATTACTTTTAAGATACATGTAAGAAATCCGACTCTCAGGGGGGCGAAGAGAGTCGGTTGGCTGGCGAAGCGGATCCACCTAACCGACGAGTATACTAGTAGCGGGCGGGGGTCGGCGTAATTACAATAATATATAATTTTAGTGATAAACCTATTCTCTTTAAAATCCCATTTTATTCAACTTTTAAGTATATTAAGTTATGGTATTAAAACTATAGCAATAGTAAGAAGTAATGAGGTAAGCAAAAAGCTAATACTTTTCATAATTTTCAAGAAGAAAGGGTCATCTATTGGTATGATCGGTATTATATTACAATGAATGAAGGTATTGGAAATGAAGGTATCGATTGAAGAGTTCGAGGAGTTCAATACGTAACGAGGACGCTTAATAGAAAGCATCTAGAATAATTAATTAGTTTAAAAATCAATTAAACACAATGATGTTATATACATTCAGGGTATGATTGATAACTATAACTTACTATCGTTAGTGTATATAGGTTATAGTACTAGCGCTAGCTAGTGCAACTGGGTGCAAAGTGCTGGTGCAACTAGCCGTATAAAAAAGAAGGAGAAAAAAACAACTAAATTAGGGGAAAATTACCGTACATTGGAAAGAGTTAACTTGCCGACACGCACCATAAAATTACAGGTACGCACCCCCACCAGAAAACTGGGGCAATCCAGTTAATGACACCTAATATTGTAAATCCCGTTTTTACCCGTATAATTCCGTCTTTTGAATATACGCAACATCTCCTCTAACTTAGTCATTTCTTTCGCTCTTTTTCACACGGCTATTCCACAGCAGTTTAGACTGCACGCAATTACACTACACCTATCTATACTACACCCATCTATACTATATACATCCATTATTTACCGCGTTAGCGTAGGTTTAGTCGTCGCAACTAATCAGCGCCATGAAATTGGCGCTATTAAATTTATTAGCCCTTGAAAATTAAAATCTATAAGGCATTTATTTATAAGGGATTTATCAGGTTAACCCACCTCAAGACATTGAAAATCACGACTTTTATACCGAAAACGACATAATGTACGTGTCAGCTGTCAGATCCCAAAAGTGCGTATTTGTGAGTTTTTGGTGCGTGTCGGCAAGTAAACTCATTAGAAATACGAGATTTGGCGGCTAAAAACGGGATTTACAATGTTAGGTGTTATTAGCAAAACCGCCCCAATTTCCTAGGTGGAGGTGCGTATATAGAGGTTTTTGGTGCATGTGGAGAGGTTATCTCCAACTATAAGGCGGTATTCGGTCCCGCTGTATAGCTGTAAAGATAATTTTGCCTTGCCGTACATAGCCCGCAGCTGCACTCCTRCACAGTAATGCAACCGTTAATGTAGGCTTATACCTTTTTTAACAATAGTGTGTTCGTTAAGACCGGGAGTATTGGCTGTAAAAATTGGAGCGCTATATTATAGGGKGTATAGGTGCTTCTTACAGTTTTAATCATGGGGTTATAGGCCTTTAAAAATGTCAGAAATCTGGCATATGGCTGTAAGGATCCAAGCCCTCTGATTGGTCAAATAGAGGATTTGGGGAAAGTGCAGGTGGTTGCAGCAACTTGCAGATTTTTACTGAAAACTAAACGAACACGAAAAGTGTAGCTGTAAGACTGCATTTTACAGCCACCAAAATTGGGTT
>RANX01000087.1:31322-116594 GCA_009805215.1 Neurospora discreta FGSC 8579 | reverse complement strand
TCGCCAGCCAAATGGCGAATTAAGCGAGGCCTCCCGGGCGGCTATTTATAGCCTTCATGTGGCTGGCCATAGCTATATGGCCATTGTTAAGAAATTCGGCTGTCATCGTAACACCATTAGTAATACTATCAAACGCTTCCAATTCTACTAAACCTTTAAATCTCGCCTTCGGAGTGGCCGGCCAAAGAAAATAAAACCTTCGAATATAAGGCGGTTAGTATTTCGTCTTAAAAAATATTTCCGTTCAAACTGGAATAAGCTACGAGGTTATATCCCTAGGAATCCAAATATTAATACTATTCGAAGGGTTCTTCCTAAATTTTATTGTTGAAAATAGAAATTCCAAAAAAGAATAAAACTCTCCCTTAAAGGAGTAAGAGAAAGGCTCTCTTTTACTTAAGAATAGGATAATAGAAATTAAGAAATAATAGAGGTAGAGTAAAAAGTAATTACCCTTCTCATTTTTCTTTTTTTCTGACCTACCTTTTTTTTTCTAAGGTTCTTTTTCTAATGAGTCTATTATCTAAAATACTCCTAATTCTAGTGCCGGATGGATCTTCCGGTTTCCGGAAGAGAAATAGGATAAAGATAAAGTGAATTTGAAGGCTTATAGGAAGTATACCTTAAAGATAATAGTCTAGGGAAGGATTTGGAAAGGAGGAGGATTACTTTTGGTTATTATGGAGAGAGATTTTGAGGCAAAGAGGAATAGTTTCACTTCTTAAAGCTATATAAAAGTTTTCGAGGATGATCTTCTTCCAAATTATCTTCTAGGGACCTTTTTACAATAAGATAATACCCCTATTTATAAATCTAATATAGTAAAGGATTGGTTAGAGGAGTATAGAACTTAGACTATTTATTAGTTGGCTTATAATTTAGATTTCAACCCTATTGAGTATGTATAGAAAAGGATGAAAGAGCTTTTAATAAAAGATTTCCTTAGCTTTTTAGAATTAATTAATAATAAGGCTAATATTAAAGTCTTTTATCGAATTTTAATTTAATATTAGGAGAAAGTGTTTTAAGATTTTATTAACCGGTTAGTAGAGTTGGTCCCTCGGCGGTTGGCCGCCGTTTACCGGGCCCGGGGTTAGTATACTAAATATTAAAGTAACGAATTAGATTTTTCTAATAGACCTATTAGCTTTTTTACTCGATTTTTATTCGTTGAGAAAACCGGGATTGAAACCGGGGGTTTGGTTCGTGGGATTTAGAAAGTGGGGCGTGCACACAGACTTTTTTATTCGTTGAGAAAACCGGGATTGAAACCGGGGGTTTGGTTCGTGGGATTTAGAAAGTGGGGCGTGCACACAGACTTCTGGCACTACGCTGTACCTACCTGTGTGAGACTCAACCCCGTAACTTCGAATGATGAATCAGATATGACCAACATTTCCCTCGTGTGGTGCTGGCTGGTTGTGTTTCTAGGGAGTAGCTTAGCCTGACTGATATCTCTTCAGTTGCGTTGGCTTGCGACTGTGCAAGTTTCGGAGGACAGAAGCACCTGCGCTCGAACAATCCCAATAACCCAAGCACAAGCATAAGGATTGGTAGTAGCCGTTGTCCACGAAAGACCATATCAAGACAAATAATTTGAAAGCGAGCTCAAGCCAAGGATACCTCTAGTGAGCATAGTTTCTTCGTTGCCTGGCAGAGTGGCAGGGGCCTTCGTGCGATGTCTCCGATGATGAGAATGGATGTTTCCAGATCTGCTCGGGCAGCTTTGAACTAGAGGGAACCGAAGCGTGCTGTCTATCCGATGTACCTATATTTCCCAGTTAGGTATATAAAGTACTATCCAGTTGGTCTGCCGCCTCCTTCGTCCATCTCTTTCCCTCATCAACCACCCACTGCAGCTCAAACGATGATCGCGATGAGACTCACCTAACTATACTCGCACTCCCAGTCATAACTTATCCCTTCTCACCCGTCCGCGAAGAAACACAAAAAAGCATACACACTACAGAACCTGAGGATCCCATCCACTAATGAATCGCCTATAGGTAGGTAAGCTTCGTCCATGACAAAATTGATGCCGAGACCTTTACTTCGCAGTCCTCAAATACCACTCCTTGTAGTTAAGAAAGGCCCGTTGGTGCAAAACTGTGATAGGGATTACGACCATTCGAAAACACATTTGTTAGAGTTTTGTTTTGGGATAATTACCGTTTAGGAATTACCTGATGATACAGGCCAAAGGTGTATTAAGGATGCTTGGATGCGTACGTAGTGGTAGTAAGGGTATACCCAGGTCCCAAGGTATACACTAGTGACAAGGTCAAGACCGTCTTGTCTGGGAAGAGGCCGAGGTTGAGGTAAGGAAAGCTAAGGAGGAAAGGTAATGAGGGCCGGAATAGAGTTTAGAGTCTGGTAGGTGGGTTGGGTCGGTTGACGATCAGTTGGTGCCTGTTGTCTGTATGTATGTCTTTTGTTTTGTGTTGTCCAAACCCATTTTCTTTTGTTTGATTATTTTCCGAGTGGCATTTTGTTTCAAAGGGTATTTCTTTCCCCTGCTGTTTTGTTTTCTTTTCGGGGGGCAGGGTAAGGGGGAAGGGGACTTTTTGTTGATTGCAGTGAAACAGAGTGAAGGAAACGGCACATTCGGGACTGCGTGATCGGCGATCGGATCAAAACTGGTGGGGGCGTGAAGGGTAGTTTTTGGTGATGTGGCGATGGTGGTGGTGACGGTGTGGTGACGGTGTGGTGACGATGATGTTAGGTGAATGTTTTGATGAGGTTCGTTTGGGAGGTGTGATCTTCATACTGGACAATGAGGGTTGTGTTTTGGTGATGATAGTTTTGATGAATGTCACGAAAAAGGCTTGGAGTTGACATCTGAGAAGCTCCGATGTCGCCTTTCCCGGCAGCGCGAATGGACCCACTGTTCGTCTCAACGTCACCTGCACTTTCGGCGTAAACCTGTCCATTCTCACCCAGTAAAAAGATCACCGATAACCATGCTATACATTCACTGAATGTTGACGTTTAACATGATCATGTCACTGACGATCCGACCCTGACGTACACCGCGATTATGTACCTTTTCAGCTCGATGTCGAGTTTCTGAGGCAACTGAAAGGCGGTAAAGGTTGCATAAGGTACTGTATCAAGCAGCATCCGCAAAATATGCAAACCACTGCACGAAGCATGCATACACGTGATTCAGAGCATGCGACTGCACGAGTACACGTGGACTGGACTCTTTGAAAAAAACTGATTCAATTGCGAACCCTGGGGCATGATTTGCGAAGTTTCAGGAATTGGAAGAAGACGAGAGAAACAAAGAGGGACAGTGCAAAAAAAGGCCAAGATTGTCCAAGAGGCCTGAGAGGATATATGAAGTCGACATAAGACGCTTGGCGAAGGGCAACATGTTGAAAGGTTGCAGATTGAGGTGGAAGAAAGAAGGGATTTGCTAGTATGCATTGTAAAACCGTACAGTGCCAGAGTGCGGCGTCCCCCAGCAGGCGAGAGAGATCCAGGCGCACTAAACAAGCAAGGTAAATCCCGTATGTACACGGCACACCCAAGGACTGACACAGGCTCACACAAGAGGAGGGACGGAGTAACGCGTTACCCGTCGCTGTGTGCTATTGTGAAGCGTGTAAATGAGGTTATGAGTGTGACAGCTGGGGGGTTGTTGGCAGACGATGACGGAGATGGGAAATGAGAATGGTAGTACACAGGGGCAAAGGCCGGGGATGCTTGTGTTACTGGTGATGAGTGAGTGGAATGACTGGATTTTGGGGTTATAATTTCTTGAGATGAGGTTCATCGGCACTGCAACTGCAGAAATGTGTACACTAAACTTACTGCGTAGGTAGTGTAGAGATTCCGCTCAAGACGGTATGTTATGTGCAGTGAAGTGCAGTTTTCGGCAGTGTTTGCGGCTTCAACTACTTATCAAGGTGGTTGGGCGGCTTTTTCTCCCATCTTCTTTTCTCTTTGCTTCTTTTATTTTCTTCTTCTTCAAACCGAATGCAATATAGCAATGGAGTACGGACTATCATGTGAATGATGGTTTATGAGAATGAGACTAGTGCCATCGTGAGCATCCGAAAAGAGAGACAATTCATTTTGACAAAGTCCCCGTTCAACTAAGTTGTCCAGGAGTGCTGCACAGAGGGTAATGATGGTCAAGCGTGTCTTACCGAACCATCGGCATTCAAACGAGCTTTCCCTTGATCGCCCTTTCGTCGGGTCGCCTTTTCGTGCGCATCGTGTCTTGCACGTTGAGCTTCTAATGGTGGTTGACCTTGGTCTCTCGTCTGGCTTCAGTGTAGAATGGAACTAGACTCTGGGTAGACAACGCCAAGCGGGACGAGTGACCATGTTCAGCGGGGCTGCCTGCGCCTGGGCTTCCCTTTGTTAGGTTAGCACGCTGCGGGAAAGGGCTCCACACTTCACCTGCCAAATCATCGAGTCAATGTTTTTTTTTCAAGGCGGAGCATCATCCCCACGATCCCAGCCTTCTGTCTTGTCGCTACACGACACTTCCTGTAGACTAGTAAAGTCTCTGATTTCGGACATTGGCGAGTGCTGATCCTGATCAAGGTCGATCGCGATCCCGAGGCTATCATCATCTCCTCGTGTCCTTACGAGCGAGAAAGTTCGGAATGGCAGCCGACGGCGACAGGATTTGCAAGAGCGACAAAATCGAAAAAAGACGAAGGGAAACCAGCTGAGAGCAAAAACTGATATGGTGAGTGGTGCTCAATGACATCAGTCCACTCGCCCATTCCTTGGTGCTCCCCACTCGATGATGCACCGCTAGCACAAACCATGCAAGGTCAAATGCACCGCCCAAATCGGCGTGGATCGAGCTTAAACCCAACCCAAGGGAAGTGAGTGCTGACGGGGCGCCGCCGCAGGTACCAGGGCACCCAACCTAATCCCCCCCTCCCCCCTCGTCTAATGTTTTCGACAAACTACACGTGTGAGGAGCAAGCTCTGCTGCAAACAACCCCGAAACTGTCGCAAAAGAACAACCAGGCCTCCGGGACTTTTGGCTCGTGGTCAAGTGGGGGGGGGGGGAGAAAGGATGGGAATTCGCACAAAACCCACTGTATCTAGTGATCGATCCACTCTGCCCGCACGCCAAGCGACGACCACCACCCTCAGCTGCTCCAGGGTTCAAGACCATGGTTTGAGATAAATTTTGACAAATTGGCCAATCAGATTCTGCCAGACTTTTGCCCAGCATGTGGCTAGTGGCTAGAGACCGGGGCACTCTCCACAGAGGAACATCATCGATACATACAAACCTTATTGACAAACACCGCACTATCCCCGACTGGAACCCCCAAGAAGCCATTCCCAGCTCTCAAGCGATCATCAAGAGAAAAAAACAAAAAAAAAAAACAGATTCTTCAACCACGTCGTCGGGACATGGGCTGCCGAAAGACCTGAGAGATTGAGTACCTCTATGTACACTACATTGGCTTACGCAAGTACCGTATGATCGGGCAGCGGCCTTTTGGCAATCTGGGCTTGGCCGCGAGGAAACCCAGCCTCTTCCGTCACAAGCCCGTTCACAGGACCCTCTTCTCTGCTTTCGTTGCTTCCATGCTTCCATCCAGCAGCCAGTGAGAAGGGCGACGGCTGTCTGGTGGCAGGTTTATGGTCCAGAATTTCACCAACCCGCTGCGTACCACGGCAAATGGCCGGTTTTTGAAACACGGGAACGACCTTGCTCTGCTCGGGTTCTCGGAACAGCTCGTTGCTCATCCCTCATCAATATCATATCCCAATTGCCTGCCGAGAGTTTTGTTGATTGATGAGTGGTC
Source organism: Neurospora discreta FGSC 8579 (assembly GCA_009805215.1). Lineage (NCBI taxonomy): Eukaryota > Fungi > Ascomycota > Sordariomycetes > Sordariales > Sordariaceae > Neurospora > Neurospora discreta. The sequence continues at coordinate 110,805 of RANX01000087.1, read as the reverse complement.
AACCGCGTCGTGTGTGCCATCATGGCCTGACATCGATCCCAACCCAACTTTTTGCGACTCTGCAACGTCAACATCACAAAGTCCAGGAACAGCAACCAAGAAAGCTGATGGCATCCCTTCTTGGATCCCCAGCCAGGCACAACACTTACCGCTCCCGCCATGCACCAGATAGCAAAGAATTCACACCGCGTACATACCTACGATGACAGGGAAAGGCTTACGTGCTGTGTGCGCTGCCAGTTATGCTTCCAGTTGCAGTGCATAAATGTGGCTTGCTTTTTGGCGGCCCTTTCGTTTTTCGTTTCTTTTTTTTTTCTCACCTTTCAGTTCCTTGCAACATGGAATAGCACGCCCTGGCCTTGGCAACCTGCCTTGGGAACGACCTAACCCTGACCTGGGCCCTGCAAGCAACGTCACTCGGTCACCTTATCACCGGCGATGCGATTTGTTGCTGTGCTAGAACAACTGCTAGTGGTTGCCACGGAGATGCACACCGAATCTATGTACTGCGGTCGCGAACCAAAAAAAGTCTTACCTCCCTGTCAGGTACCGGGCAGGGACCAGTACCTCCAAAGCTTCGTGGCTTTGTGGTCTAAGGTCATCAGCGACGTGACCCACCCATTTAACTTACCCACCACATCCACAGTACATAGACTTGTTCTTGATGTTGTGCTGTTGGGGCAAAGTGGTAATAGCTGGTAGCCGGTCGGTGAGTTCGGATGCGGCAGCTGTCAATGATGCTATCAGGCATCATATCTGCCTTTCTTTTCCGTACTGGGTGATGGAATGGATCTGAGCAGCGAACATCGAAAGGGTCCCAACAAAGAAAGATCTGACTTGTGGAGAGTGCCGTTCCACGGTCTACACTAACTTTCAGTCCCATGCACCAAGTGGAGACTAGGTGCCCGGTTGGTGGTTGTGGTGCTAGCCTGGACGACCACCGATGTCGTAGCACCCTGGTCGCATCTGGACGAGCTTTCTGATGGAGAGACATCACCAAGATCAGACTCCACTTTTTGCTTGGTGGGACAGCCGAGAGCAACAACAAGGAACCTGGTCAACCTGGATGCCGTGGAGTTGGAGTCCGACATGGGGCTGGCTCCGTCCGTCCAGACGAAAAACACGGTTTGTTGTTTCCTGTTGTGGCTGGCCCGTTCGGTCAATCGTCACTGCCTGTCTGTGTAAGTGAAATTGATATAAACAGGAAGGCACGAGGTGCCACATCCAGTCGAGTCCTTTCCATCTTCCATCTCATCCAGCCTTGGCAATTCCCGCGTTTGTCTCACTTTTAAAAGACTCAGACAACATTTAATTTGCACCACCCCGCCCAAACCAGCTCATTCGCATTCACTGCTCTCTCACCTTTCTCGACCAGCAAACAACACCTACCTACTTGGACCGCGACTTCTTGTCTCTTCCTCCTTCCTCACTCACCTCTCGGACCTAAGTCGTCGACACCACCTACAACCACACCAACCAACATCTTAACCTCCAACCATCAAAATGAAGACCTCTGCTATCCTCGCTCTCGCCGGCGCTCTTGCCGTCAGCGCCCAGTTCCCCGATAGATTCCCCAGCTGCGGCGTAAGTAGAAGCCTCAAGATGAACATTCTATGCCATGGGTAGACGCAGCCATGTACTGACACCCCACCCTTTAGACCCTCTGCGGCAACAACATGCTTGACAAGGCTGGCTCTGAGTTCCCCTGCGGCCGTGATGATGCTGCCTGCTTGTGCCAGCACGTCGACTTCGGCTACGGCGTTCGCGACTGCTCCATCGCTGTCTGCTCTGAGAGCGAGGCCGACACCACCATCAACTGGGCCAGGCAGTGGTGCGCCAATGCCGGTATCGATCTCGTCCTCTTGCCCGCCGCTGCTGTAAGTTTACGCATCTCACCAACAAGCAGTCCATCACTAACAAATACATAGGGCCCTGGCGCTACTGGCTCTCCCACCGATGTCCCTCCCGAAACCTCCCCCGTCGGCACTACCACCGCCGCCGCCTCCGAGTCTGCCACTGACGGCGCCGGTGCCGGTGGCGGTGCCGGCGGCGCCACCCCCATCACCACCAGCGAGTTCACCTCTACCTTCACCAGTGGCGACTCCACCAGTACCACTACCGGTACCACCACCATCTCTGGTGTCTCTGGTGTCGCTGGCGCTACCTCGGCTCCCGAGACCACCATCACCAGCGCTGTTGTCTCTACTGTCACCTCCGATAGCAGCACCTTCGAGACCACTGTTGATAGCACCACTTTCGCCTCGTCCATCACCGGCTCTGCCCTCAGCTCTGCCCTCCAGAGCCAGGCTAGCAGCGCCTCCAGCGCTGGCGCTGTAAGTCTTTGTCCCATTTTCTTGAATTCTTTCGACCACGATGCTAACCAAGCACCCTTCAGGCTCCTCACCAGACCGCCGCTCCCATCGCTGGTGTCTTCGCCGCCGCCGGTTTCGCCGCCATGCTTCTTTAAGCACAACATTCAGCAAAGTCCCTTTTGATGAGTGGATCTATTTGACTGACACGATGTGGAATGATGGAGTTTTTAACTAATGATGTGATGAATGGTGCCAAATCTTAATGACCTGAAAAAGAAAGGACTCGATCTGGTAGACGCTCTTGCACATATGTAAGATTGTGGGATTGGTTTCTGCTTTTTCGACACTGCTACGCCTGGAGATGATACCATTGTGGTGGATTTAATCTTGGGAATGAATGACGGACGATGGAAGGATGGGTTACTTAATGAATGATGTATGAACATTTTTCCATTCTGGCTTACTGGATCATGGTAGCTGGATGAGAAATAAGTCAAGGATAGATGCTTAATCAACATCTTACGAAATACTTTCTGTTGTGCCCTTTTGTGAGTTGGGAGGACATGAAGGATCACTACTACGCAGTCCGCTGCTCGACCATCTTGAGCGTAGGAACGTAAGCTTTTGGTTATTGACTAGAACTCATTCTTGGTTGTGCAAAGTATGAATTGCTCAACAATAATTTTGCGACTGAATCCGCTTACTTTACGGCGAATTACAGGCATGTCCATAAGCTTCCATCCACACTTACCACACACATCTCTTCCTTCCTATCCCTTCCCTTCTCATGTGAAACCCCCCCTCCCCAACGTGGCCTACATCTAGTTCTCTATTCCATTTATCAACGACTCGATAACAACACATTCCTAAGAGTCTTCCTTCTCGCTAACGCGGGAATCTAGCTAGCACGGTTCTCAATGACCCCTATGACCTTCCAGTCCCGTCATACCCCGTCATACTTGGGATCATCATGTCATGTCTGTTGGGTACAGGCGTTGGATAGATGGATTGATGGGGGAAGGAAGAGTTATGTCCAGGTCAAGTCAGGTCTCCCGACCACCAAAAATGACCCTTTCAATAAGTGAGCGTGGGCGAATGGATGGATGAAGAGGAAAGGAAGAAAGGAAGTAAGTTTGGCCAAGAATGTACAATGCACGCTCTTAGATGAGAACGAACGATGATCAAATCTTGACAACTTACCTACTTTGGACAAGCCAGCGTAGGTAGGTAGTAAAACACATGATAACTTTTATGGTGTAGTGGTAATTCATACAAGACATAACATCGTGAAGACCGGGTACCTCTTCCTTTTTTCTTTTCCCGTTCAATTTCCTCACGCAAACTTTTCAAGCTCCTCCTTAACGTACTTTTTCTTCCGTTGGGTCTGTCTGTCTCCAAGTCCATCCCCTCTCTCTCTCTCTCTCTCTCTCTCTCAGAGGATCCTCAATCTCCTCCAGCCGCTCGCCCTGGTCCAGTCTCTCAGTCTGCTGTTTCCCTTTTCCAAATATATATATCAGATTCATCGTCGCTCTTTGATATTAGTGCCTTCCATCGTCCGTCGCAAATCTGGAATACCGCTGCGAATCCATCAACAGCTGTTGATCGGGCGTTTGCTCGTCTTCGTAGTACTCTTCTTCTTCGTGCTTGATTTGGATCTTGTCATTTGCGTCCTCCATTTCGTCGTCGTCGTTGTCGTCGTCGTCATGGACCTCTTCTTCGTCGGCGTCGGCGTCCTCCATCACGACTGTTTGATCTTGATCTTGATCTTGGTCCATCAGTTCTGGATCGACGTCCTCTTCTGCCTCCTGTTGCTGTTGCTGCTGTAGCTGGCCGTTGGTCTTGTGACCGTTCCGCAGACCGTTCTGTCGTCTCTGACTGCCACTAATAGCAGGAGTGGGAGTTTGCGGTAGCGGCGGCGGTGCAGCACCATTCTGTCCAATTTGAGGACCGTTCGCAGCGGCGGCCGGGGTGGGGGTGTTGACAGCAACGGCAGCAGCAGGAGCAGAAGTAGCAGCAGCCTGCTTCCCCCTCAACCCCTTCTTCAACTCCTTCCTCCTCGCTTCTCTCGCCGCTTTGAGCTGTGGATGCCGTTGCATGAACTTGGGTCCCCAGTGTTTTCCCACCGTCACGGTAGAGGTACCTGCCGATCTCTGTTCCTCCTCCTCTTCCCCCTTTTGTCCCTCTCCCTGCTGCCCTTCCTGACCGTCCGTACCATCCTTCCCATCCTTCCCCTCCTTCTCCTTACCCACCGCTTTCCTCCTCCCATTCGCACTCGCACTCCCACTTCCGGCCCCCTTCTTCTGTCCATGCCCCTGCACACCACCACCACCCTCCTTCAACCCCACTTCCAAAACCCGATCCGCAAACTTGCGAATATCCTCCATCTTCACCGGCAACCCCAGATTTTCCTGGGCAAGCACCCACATGGCGATATTCTCCTCTTGTTCGGGCGTGAGCTTTTGCATCTCCCGCGAGGAAGCCTCGTAGGAGCGCTTGGCTTGGGGCGTACCCTGGAAGTGGCGCTGCAGGGTGGAAAAGGGGATGGAGTGGGCTTGGGCGGCTTTGCGGATGGACAGCGAACCCGAGGAGACGGCGGCGATGGCGGCGGAGAATTGGGAGGGGGTGTATTGTTTTATGTGGGAGGTGGAGCGTGGGCCGGGCATTTTGGTGGCTTGAGGGTGGTTGATGGGGGGTTAGAGAGTGCCCAGGTCGATTTGGGGTGAGGTGAGTAGATGAGCTGAGCTAGATGTTGGGTTGTCGTGACTTTTACTTGGACAACGATTCTTGGGGCTCAGTCTGAGGCTGGTGAAGCTTTTGTTGAGAAGATTGAGTACAATTTGGGTGGATTGACTGAATTCCTTTACTTGAAATCAGAAGAGTTGGTTGGCGTAGAAAGACTCTACGGATATCGCGTGTAAGAGAAGTGATACTCGCTAAGGAATTGGTTAGTTGCGTGACCTGACCAAAACCAAAACCTTTGCTGTGGAAGAGATTGAGCGAGGTGAATGGGACGAGACACGTACCAGCAGCAAATAGCTAGGCATACACTGGTCAATTGTAGAAAAAATAGTAGATGGCGAAAGTGTGCCGGGGTCTAATCGTCAAGTGTCTCCGTCACTCCTCGTGAAATCTTCACTTTTGAGAAAATAAGTGATGATTGAAGGGAATGGACGAGCGCTAACAGTCTAATCAGTGGCACCACGCAAATCCTGCTAGCGACCCAAGATTCTGCGGCGCCACTTGAATCAGGCAACCCTTGACCAGAGCACGTGACCTGGCGCATCAGTCGCGCCCCTGGGTTGGCCCGCCAGCACTGCGATGGTCCACTTTGCGTTGCCCGTCTGCATGCATACGGGCGGGAGGTACGTGCACCAGACGTCTCGGCGGCTCGCTCTTTTTCGTCTGAACAACAAGCTTTTGCGTATCCCTTTTCGCGTGTTGATCAGTCGCAATTATCTTCACCATCTTACCATTGGACTGATACATTCGTCGAAACATACTCATCGGCATACATTTACCTCAATATCCCTAATTCACATTCTCATTTCCGAACTCCACCCAGCTGACGTCATCAGCCACAGCAACATTCAAAACATTGAACCTTTGCGTCAACGACGTCTTCGGAGGCCAACCACAGCTCACCACACGCATAACAAAAACCATCGCCTACCACCAGGAACTTGTTCAAAATGCCTGTAACACGCAAATCAACTCGCTCTCGTGGCGGCGCTGCCGCTGCTGCCCAAGGCAAACAGCAGACGCTCTCCTTCCACCACCGCGTCACCAAGCCGACCGTCAAAACAGGCAAAGACCTTCTCGTCAAAGAGGAGGAGGAGGAGAAGGAGGTACCCGAGACCGTAACCAAGTCCAAGGACGTCAAGGTCGAAGAGGAAGCCATTAAAGTGCCCGAGCCCGAGCCTCAGTCGGACGAGGAGAAATACGAGGAGAAGGAGAAGAACAAGCCACACGCCAAGGTAAAGAAACCTGCGAAGAAAGCCGCGACTAAGCACGTCAAGGAGGATATCAAGGAAGAAGCCAAGCAGGAGAAAGATGCAGAACCAAAGAGGAGCAAAGTCGAACTCCGCGCCCTTGAGCTCCCGCAATCCGCCATTGATGCCTACTGGAACAAGATCGAGTCGGCGCGCATGGCGTCGACCGTGCACAAGAAGCATACACAGGACTTGACGACGGGGGAGAAGGTTCTAAGGTATTTTGATGTGAGCAGTCATTATGGTGTAAGTTCTTTGCCTTCTTTCGTTTGTTCTCCGTTGTCGACCTCCTTTTGCTCGTATGTCGTTTCGGAAATACGACAAGGAACGGCTGACTGATGAAAACGGGGTAGCCTTGCATCGGAATTACGCGTCTCAAGCGCTGGCAGAGGGCGGAGAGACTGGGGCTGAACCCTCCTCTTGAGGTCTTGGCCGTTCTGCTGAAGGAGGGAGAGGGCGAAAACAAGGTTAATGAGAGGGCGCATATGGATGAGTTGATGAACAGCGTTTCTACTGGTCCTTGATCACAGGGTTTTGATACTTGAAGGGCAGTCTGGAAGTTCATGAAGCGCGCGAGGATTCTACAAGTATGGCATGGGATGGGTTGGAATAAGAGTCACGGTACACAGTTTTAGCTGGGTTGGCGAGGCGTTCACTGGAAATTGGTTTGTGGGAGATCTACGTTGGGTATGAACAGGAAGCAACATGGGTAGGAAATGGGATTTGGGTCGGATTTCAATTGGCATCGATGCTATACTATTTCAGCGATGCGCCAAGCACTCTATAACTTGTCGTGTCTCTAGGACGAATCTTCTGAAAAAGAAATCTAGGTGTATGCGACCTCGTCCTGTCTGATCTATTTTGTTTCTCTTTGCGGTCTTCCCACTCTTGTTCCCGTCCTTGAGGTATGCTGTCCCCTTTTCGCCGTACTATATCCAGTCCAGTCTTTCCATCCCTCCCTCTAATACCAAATACTCCTCGTCCTATGATGCGGAATCCTTTCCCCACCCTCTTTCTCCAACTCCTTTACAGCATCATACAAAAAGAAATCAATCAAGACCGCATTCACCTTTCCTTTCGCCTCCGGATGCTCCCTGATGATCTCCCTCCTAATAAGCTCCACGCACCAGATACTGCACGCCCTCAGCTGCATCTCCCACTCGCCACCATGCTCAATCATCTTCTTCTCGCGCACAGCCGCCTCCAGCGTGGGACCATATAGCAAGCAGCCGAGCTGCCACAGCATTTGCGGGACGCGGTAGTCAGCAAACATGGTGATTTTGTCGATATCCGAGAAGGATCCATAGCTTTGTCCTTCGAAACAGGCCCACAGGTCGGCAACAAAGATTTGTGCGCGCTTGAGGATGCGGATCGGTTGGCGGCGGCCGGGGTAAGGGTGAATGTCAGCGAAGCAAGGGAAGTCGGAAGCGAGGAGGTTGACGAGGGCTGCGGCTGAGCCGTTTGCTGCTTCGATGAGGTCAAGGACAGACCCATTGTATTTCTCGTGAAGGACCTCGCCGGCTTCACGGAGACAGTCGAACCGTTGGTGTAGGAGGGGGATCTCCTCGTCGGTGGCGGACCTGAAGACGTTGCCGAGGACGTCTGGGGTGAATTCTTCTTGGTTGATCCAGAATGCGGGATCGGTGATGGGGATTCCTGGATAAGAAGAAGCAGAAAAGAAAGCAGCGTCAACGAAAGGTTCTTTCATTTCTTTTCTTTGTTTTGTGGGTACATAACTAGAGGTAAAATACAACTCCAACATCATCCTCACCGTTGAAAACAAAGCCAAATCAACAAACTTGAACCAAGAATCAAAAGGAAAAAGAACCAACCAACCTTCCTCTAACCCCCTCTGCAACCCCGCCACCAAACTCCAGTACCCCGTCCACCTCTTTCCTCTATACTCCACCTGGAACCGCTCCTCCTCGCTCTTCTCGCTCCAAAATGAAAAGTTGAGGAGGTCCATGGTGAAGATGAACTTGACCGTCTCTTCGTCCTTCTCCTTGGGGTGGAGCTCGTGCGTCGACCAAGTGGCGGGCGAGTACTCCCGCTGCTGCATCTGGTCCCAAATGGTGTTGGCGGCTTTTTTGCACCCGCGCATGTCGAGGGCCACATCGATGGCGTGGTTGTAGACGAACTCGGCAGACTCCAAAACGCCCGTCTCGGCGGCGGTTGGAGAGGGCTGTTTGCCGTTGAGGTGTTGACGCAGGAGCTCGAGGAGCTCGGGGTCGGCTTGGTCTTCGTCGGAGGAGTAGGACATTTTCACTTTTACGGGGGTGGGGGTGTGGATGAGACGCGGGGTGTAGGGGAATGCGAGATAATAAAGAGAGGATAATTTTTTTGAAGAAAAGGACCCGGGAGTAATGATGAGTTGTGATTTTGAAGAAGAAAAGGGTTGAAGAAGTTTGAGGAAGGGGGTCAGGGCCGAGGGAGTGAGGAAACGGGAAGGTTGCATTGTGAAGTTTGCTTTGGCACTGACTGACTGACTGACTTGTCGGGGGCAAGGTTACCTAACCCTGAGATGCCCCCGGGTTGACCGAGTCTTAGGATCGATACAATATCCTAAAATCGAGGAGACATCAAACGGTCAAGTTTACGGTGAGAAATGTGATATCCTAGATTTCTTACTCGATCTTATGTACTGTGTACTCATCCGGAGCAGTGTACCTGTCATTCTCTCCAACCATTCAGACCAACCAATCTTTCTTTGTCTGCATGAGTGTTCATTCCTCTTTGTGATACCCAGGGTTATGTATGGCTGAGTGGACCCCCGCCTCCGCAACACACAAATACCAAAAGTGGTTGCAGCTTGCAGCAGGGCGACCAATAAGACTCGGCACTTGCCGTGTGCCTGCCGGTCAGAGGATCGTCCAGGCCAACCCCGGAATTGTTTTAGGCGTGTCGCTGGAATTATGACGCGCGACCACCAAGTGCTGAAGTCCTCTCTGCTTGTCGCCGATTCAGTGCCTGCCTGGCTGGTGGTTGCAACTCTTAACAGACTTTGCATCCACAAGGCTGAACTTGTACAATCCATCTCAGCTCTTCTTCCCCTCCTCTATCTGCCCTTGGACATCAGATTGTCCTGGGTCTTAACCGTGATCGCCCGCTCAACCTAAAATAAAATACACCCCCGAACCACCAGTTCAAAGCCAGGCCGAACGCACCTCTTGCTACCTACTCGGGTGCCGCGATGGATCCCACCATGGGCAACCTCAATCCCATAGTCCCCATGACCGCGCAAATACCAGGACCAGTTGCGCCGCCTATTCCCTTGCCCGTGTTGACGCGGGACAGCTACAACTCGCAATCATTAGGGCGATCTCTAAATGGAAATGTCAAGCAGGTACGTGCCTTCCATGACGGAACATGTTGATCCTTTCCCGTCGCTTTCCATCCCAAGTCGTCTCCTCGGCAACCAGTGAAGGCGTCGAATGCTGTCGCAAGACGTCGCAACTGGCTTGCGCCGAAATCTCCAAGCATTGATTTTCCACCGCCCCTCCAGTTTCAATTCCACCCTTCCTTCCTGCATTCGTCGCGCCCACATCCACCATCATGGCTTCCGAGTTGACTGCCGAAGCCGTTCCCGCGGTACCTCCCGTAGAAACCCCCGAGACTCTGCTAACCATCACCTCACAGGCGCGCGTGCTTATGGTAGGCGCCGGCGGCATCGGCTGCGAACTCCTCAAGAACCTCGTCCTTACCGGCTTTGGTGAAGTCCACGTCGTCGATCTCGACACTATCGATCTCTCCAACCTCAACCGCCAGTTTCTCTTCCGCCACGAACACATCAAAAAGTCCAAAGCACTTGTAGCTAAGGAAGCCGCGCAAAAGTTCAACCCGGCCGTCAAGATCGTCGCCCACCATGCGAACATCAAAGACGCGCAGTTCAACATCGAGTGGTTCAGCAGTTTCCGGACAGTCTTCAACGCCCTCGACAACCTCGAAGCCCGTCGCCATGTCAACAAGATGTGTCTTGCCGCCGACGTACCTCTGATTGAAAGCGGAACAACTGGCTTCAACGGCCAGGTACAAGTCATCAAGAAGGGTGTCACAGCCTGCTATGATTGCGCGCCCAAGGAGACGCCCAAGTCTTTTCCCGTATGCACGATCCGCAGCACACCGAGCCAGCCCATTCACTGCATCGTGTGGGGTAAGAGTTACCTGCTCAACGAGATTTTCGGAGCGAGCGAAGACGAATCAGCATTCGATCATACTGCCGATGGCGACAATGCGCAGGAGATTGAGGAGCTCAAACGAGAGTCGGCGGCGCTACGAAAGATCAGGAATTCCGTGGGTACAGAAGAGTTCGCGCAGATGCTCTTTGACAAGGTGTTCAAGACGGATATTGAGCGGTTGCGCTCGATGGAGGACATGTGGAAAACGCGCAAGCCGCCTGAGCCACTCAACTACAACGACCTACTCGAAAAGGCCAAGTCGCTAGACAAGGAGCAGGTGCTTAAAGACGCGCAGAAAGTGTGGTCGCTGGAAGAGAACCTCGTCGTCTTCAATGACAGTCTCGAGCGACTGAGCAAGCGCGTTCTGGAGAGCAAGAGCGCCGGCGAAGAATCCATCATCACCTTTGACAAGGACGATGAGGATACCCTGGACTTTGTCGCCGCGAGCGCCAACATCCGCTCAGCGGTTTTCGGTATCGACAGAAAATCAAAATTCGACATTAAGCAGATGGCGGGCAACATTATCCCTGCCATCGCGACAACGAACGCCATCGTCGCTGGTCTTTGCGTGCTGGAGGCATTCAAGGTCCTCAAGGGCCAATACGAGCAGGCCAAGGAGGTTTTCCTCACGCCGTTTGCTAATGCGCGCATGTTGGCGTCCGACAAGTCACGGGAACCTAACCCTGATTGCCCGGTTTGCGGTGTCTACCAGACGAGGGCGTATGTCGACTTGGAAAAGGCGACGCTTAACGATCTGGTCGAACACCTGATCAAGACGAACTTGGGGTATGGCGAGAAGGATTTCGCTATTAGCAATGAGGTCGGCATTCTGTACGATCCTGATGAGACGGATAATCTGGAGAAGAAGCTGTCGGAGCTGGGTATGTCGATTCTACTTCTGGGTATCAAGAGAGTCGCTAACATTATACAGGCATCAAATCCGACTCATTCCTGACCATCACCGACGAAGACGACGAGGAGCCGTTCGTCAACGTCGTCATCGCCATTCAAGAGGCGTACGTTCCCGTTTTTCTCTCTCCTTCCATGTTCTTTACTAACACCCTCAAAGCAAGGAGCCTCTAGGTGACAAGCCAGTCAAGGGCATCCTCGACCCAGAGGACGTCAAGATCCCACTCAAGCCCAAGAAGCAGCCGCAGCCCGAGCCCGTAGCCACTCCCGCACCAACCAACGGAGCCAGCACATCCAACGGCCAAAACAGAGGAGTCATCAACCTTGACGGTGATGAGCCAATGGCGACACCAGCCAAGTCGCTCAAGCGCGGCCACCCCGAAGACGCAGAGGGCCCATCGGTCAAGAAGATCAAGGCCAATGACAAAGCGGCGGATGACGATATTGTCTTCATCGAGGATAGTGCGGGAGCTATTGTTATTGACGATGACTGATGATTGTCTTTGCACGTCACCCCCCCGTTGCCGTGTCTTGTGCGCGGTTCATTATTGCTCTCACCAAGCTCGGCACATTCGTAGACCGTAGTACCGGTCGGTATATACTATGATTACCACATGGTTTGCTATTTTTGCTATACCAGCCGCTTGATCACCATCAATACCCCCCACTGGAAAAAAGCAGTGTGTCGTTTCAGACAGCACTCAACCCACCATCAAGATTAAGTACGCAGTTGTTTGCATACGGGTTCTTGACCAGGAAGAGGGTGGCGTCGGCAACTTCATCTGCTGTTCCGAAGCGGCCTAGGGGAATTTGTTGGAGGATGGAAGGGTTTTTGAGACCTAGACGAGATGAAGCAATGTCAGTCTTGGGTTTCTTGAAGGACTGGTGATCAGATGAGATGATCAAAGCTCCTTCGAGGTGCATTTTGCGAATTTCGCGATACTAGCTGGGCGTAAGGGAATAACTACTAGGGAACAACAAAATGGATTGAAAGATCAAGGGGATATATCAATGATGACGATGATAAGTGTAGATTCTTGTTTAGAAGACTTCTGGTTTATAATGAGGATTTCCGTCCTGAGAACTTGTTTCGTTGGTTCTGTTGCTTGTAGGACATTTTTGAACATTTGGACGGATGTGTGTATATCAAGAGCGGATTGTAAGACCTCTCCTGTTATTCCTCGCGTCTGGCTGGGAGCGAATCTAAGCGTCGTCTGCGGTTTCTCACCACGGAACGCATCTCCCTGCGTATGCAACATTCCATACAGATGGACGACAACCCAATTTGGAAGACTTCAAAAGTTGCCGGTACAAGATTTTCATGGTGATTGCTCGGTCCACGGTTACGCACGACGCATGATGAAATGGGAGATCACGGCACAATAAGAGCAAAAACGAAGGAGAAGAAAAAAAATCAGACTCACCAGTCGTCATGTCCGTCTCGATGTACCCCGGCAAAACAGCGTTGACTCTTATCCCGGATCTACCGTACTCGTGTGCTAGGGAGGTCGTCAAGCCTGTTTGTTTGTTTGTTTGTCCATGTTAGCCAGTGTTGTTCATCCTTTTTCGTAGTCCGTATACCTTCGATTCCCTCATCCTTTTCATGCCTCTTGTCGTTTGATGGCTTCTCTTTCGCCTGTCCCCTCCTCCTCATCTGATGCACCCTTCCTCGTCCTTAGCCTTCTCCAAACTCCAACCTACCAGTCCATGACCCCCCCCCCCCACCCACCGTCTTCATCCCGTTCACCCGCCCCACCATGAGGCCATGACCCAGATCAGAAGGAGAACAGGAATGGTAGAGAAAAAACTTACCGACGACTCCAGCCTTCGCGGCCGCATAAACACTCGTCCCTATTACTCCCTTTTGCGCAAGTAGACTTGCCACGTTGACGATTACCCCTCTTTCTTGTACTCCCTCTTTACCCCCTTCCGTCCCAATCCCAGCCCCTTTCCCTTTCCCCTGTGACCCCCCCGTTACACCGTCTGCTCCCCTTTTAGATGTAGACGTAGATGTAGATGTAGACGTAGAGGAGGACGTCCTCCGATTCCTCAACATAGCCCTCCCCACAAATTTACACCCCAACACAGTCCCCAGCAGATTCGTATCCAGCAACCCCTCCACGTCCGCCACGGACGTCTTCATCAGCGGGCTTCGCTGTGTGATGCCCGCGCAGTTGATGAGGATGTCTATCCTCTTGTCACTTTGACTCTGCAAGAGGTCCTCCCAGGACGATGCGCTGATGACGTTTAGGGGGTGGTAGGATACCCGGTTCTGTTCATTTTCTGATGGTTGGGGTGTTGGTGATGGTGGTGGTGGTGATGATGCTGGCTGGGACAAGATCAGGGATTGGGCGCGTTGAAGGGTCGACTCGGTCCTCCCTAAAAGAGTGACGGAGCAGCCTTCGAGGTAGAGACGGCGGGCGATGGCGAGACCGATGCCGGAGCCGCCGCCGGTTATGAGGGCTTGTTTGTGTAGGAGGGAGCGCATTTTTTCGCACGTGGGTAGGGTTCGGGAAAAAAGGTTTGGGAATTGGGAAGTGGGCGTGAGGTTGTTGGTGATGTTGGCGCGGTGGTAGATGGATGAATGGGTGTTGGGGTTGGGGTTAGTGATGTTGTGACTGAATGAGTGGTAGCGACGGTCTGCATGGTCTTGGCGTTGATTGAAGCCGCTGTGGGAAGAAAAGCCGGGACCACACCAAGGGTGGAGATCCCGTAAAGAGCACGCCGTCTTGGCGATCACTCCGTCGTCGGCGGTCATCAAGGCGGACATGACGGCCATACGCATCGGCCACGATCCACTCCTGTCTCCCGCAAAACCGGGTTGCTGACCCGAGTTCCGTTCCCGTTCAGGCCCCACTCCCATCCGGAGACCCTAACCCTGTTTTTTCGACGGTCACACGGTGCCAGTCTCGTTCGGGATCGGGGGGGGGGGGGGCTCCAAACCCTGACCGGGATGTGCATGACGGCGGATTTCGCTCGTACCGTAATTCCCGTATGTAACTCCCGTAACAGCTCCGTGTGTACAATTTGGTACCTTTGTTCTCCGTTACCGGCCGGCACCTTTTCCGGGTTGACTTCTAGTCTTCCTATTCTTTAAATTTTTTTGAATTTTTTGGGGGGTCTTTTCGGTTTCGCAATTTGAATCTTTCCAGCTGTCAGTCAGTCTGTCTTGTGCAACTGACAACTGCAGCAGTCTCACGTTATATAGGCGTCAGGCGTACACATAGTGTAGACAATGCCATGCCATGCCATGCCATGCTATGCTATGCTATGCTATATCATGCTATGTATGCGAGGGGGATGCGGGCTTCACCGCTTCGCTTGGTTTTTGCTTCTGCTTCTGCCGCATGCCCATCGCACGCAAATCCGTAGCTCGCTGATCGGCGGTCGTCGGTTGGTGTTGATGGCTGGTTTTGCGAATTGGCACATCAATTCATATATCGATACGTTCAGATACCGCCAACCGCCGTTCCGTGTACGGCAGAGGTTCGTACGGCTCGGCTCCGGCACGAGAAACACCTATGATGCATCACCGGTCTCTCCATCCGTCCGTCCGTCCGTCCGGGACCAGCTATCACTTACCAGTCTCCAGCTAAAACCTTAAGTCGTGAGTCAACCAGCCAAAAGACTGGTCAATCGCATTACTCAATCAACGAGCTTGTGATTGTGAAAGTTACTTACGAAACATCAAACGAAACGAAACGAAACCCCCTTGCTTGCTTGCTTGCGAATACATGAGGAGTGGGTGGCCCTCACCAATGCCACGTCGACTGCACATCGCGTTCCATCGCTTCCTTGTTAAGCTGTTAGACCTGCGCAAGCTTCCTACACTAACAACGCAGGGACAGGTAGGAATCACTGCAGGGGGGAGCATCTTGCGTCCTCGGAATCCCTTCCGGCTTTCTTTTCACTTTGCCATTTTTGCGAGTGGTCAATTTGCTTCCAATGTTACCACATCGTCCCATTTACACTGAAACTGAAATTCATGCAAGACTTACTGCTGTTTCTTTGTTTACACTGCACTACAACAGTGAGTCAGTCAAGCTCGCATAAAAGATACAGTCTAGTACATACTTTGATGACAATTCCCAGTTTGATACTGACCAACTGTGTAAACCTGAAAATAAGGACTCGCCTGAAGAATAACACAAGGGGGTTTGTTTACAAAACTTCCTTCTTTGTCCCTGAACCCCTTGCCCGAGCTTCACTCGGGACGATCAGATTGTGTTGATCCTTTGAGTCTGTCACTGTTACTGGGTCACCAACTTTGTGCTGGAGACAGTGAACATGACTGCTCTGTGTGAGTAGAGTATCATGATTCAGGCCCGAAATGTCGGTATCTTCCGTTCATTTCAAATTACTTTTTGTTGCGATAGACCCCAACATCAGCCCGTCCCGTCCCGTCCCGTCCCGTCCCAATGTCAAATACGCTTTTGGATATACCAAAACGTCCTGTGCTTACTAGCATGGCGACTCAAGAACAATTTCTAGCCCGAGATACCTCCCAGCCGGAACTGATCAAGTTGTTCGTAAGGCTTGTTGATTCATGTTACAGAGATAAGGTAGATGCCGTCAACCCACATCGAAGCAGATCAGATCAGATCGGAACCTCGTTCCGCGATTACATATGGAAGGACTGGAGCATCTAGTTTTACCTACCTACCTAAATTTAGACACGTACAACAAACATCCACATCAATATATCAACCGGTCCATTCTTCTAAATCAGCTACCACTACACGACTGGATCTCTATCTGGATCTATCCATCGACGTCGTGGCACCGTCCATCCAGCACAATTCGGTACAGATAGACCAAATTGAGATCAGTTAGTTCCAGATCTATTTTAAACCCTTACAGATGATGGCACCTTTGTCTCGTTTCATCTCGCCTACATATCGGTACCTATGCTTTGCCTTGCCTTGCCTTGCCTTGCCTTGCCTTGCCTTGCCTTACTTTGCCTTACCGTATCACTCAACATGCACTTCTGTCCCGAAACAGAAGGGGAGGATTAGAAGTGACACCTCAACCTTTTTCTTGCTCTGCTCGGATTCAGAAGCACTTGGGTTGCTTGCTGTGTGTATGTATGTATGTAGGGCTTACTGGCTCGTCAAATTGTCAACGCAGCAGGAGAGTAGGTGAGGGTGGGAGGGAGCTGAATGGATGGATGGATGGATGGACGGTACTTGTAATGCCGCTCGCGGTTACCTATGTATGTACGGAAGAAACAAAGGAAGAAACGTTGGAAAGATAATGGTATTGGGCGAAAGCAGAAAAAAGAGAAAGGGTGTAAGAAAATGCGTGAGACCAACATAGGTCTGAAAGTCTCCTTCATCATTTACTTACTTTCACTGACTTTAACTTCTCCCGTTTATGTATCTGTTTCTTCTCAAGTTCCTTACCAAGTTCCTCCTATCACATCCACACTCCGACCTAGATCTAGATCCAAACTCAGACTCAAATCTACCCAGACCAGACCTGCACTAGTAGGTAAGGTACTTTCTACCAAATCCTCAATGTCCGTCTCAAGGTTGCCTTTGATAGGTAGGTTCCCCTATCCTTTACCTGCCTGCTATTCTCACTCTGTATCATAATCCTCAACCAACCTGACAACTGCAGTGAGAGAACATGAAACAACAGCCTACGATCCCTATGCAGATGCAATACATACATCAGGCCGCAGTCGCGGACGGCGGGTTGATAACGATTCAACCTCGTGCTCATATGGGTTGGCTCCTTAGGTACGTGGGGGATCATGGACGGGATGGATGGATTACGACTACTGTGTCGATCTTGCTTGCTTCTTGCCTTTTACCATCTTGCTATCTACCTATCCATTTTTACGTTGTTATCGCTTCTTCCACTTTGCGGTACCTGGTTGGTAGGTAGGTTTACTGCATTGCTTCAGTTGGTTGCTTCAGTTCGGTGCCCTAATTACCTTTAGGTACCTACCTAAGGTACGGTATGGTACCTATCACCTCCTCTTCCTTCCTTCCTTCCTTCCATCCTCCCTTTTCTCTTTTCAGTACTGCATTGCCGCAGTGTACTTCAGTGCTCGTGCCTCCTTCCATCTGAGTGGTGACCAGGTAAAGTCGCGCAGTGATCTTGAACAAGCCACATCATCTCCCAAACCAACCTCCACAACTCCCCTCGAGCCCAGTAAGAGCCCGTCTACTTAGGCCAGTAGTGTAGACGGGAGCCACTGAAAAAAAAAAAAAAAAGGCAGTACAACAGAAGAACAGGACAGGGCAGGACATTCCAGCCCAGCCCAAACAGCAAACAGAGTTGTCCGTTCCCTCGTCTTCGTTCCCCTGTCCCCCCTTTTCCGTCCGATTGTGGCCGTTTCGGGTCCATTCACGATAAGCCCTTCTTCCCACGTCTTCTACACTTCATACCCAATTCGTTCGTCCATCCAGGATCCAACATCCATCCAGGATCCCACACGACATGTATCTCTCTCCATGATCGTTATACTCTCTATCCGTCCGTCCCTTGCATTGATACCTTATCCATCCAAAACCTGCCTGACTGACCCATCCATGGACGCCACGCCACGTGTCTGTCGGTTGTTGAATTTCCTCCGTCGAATCCTATCGTAACCTGCCCTGCCGGATCCATTCCACACCAATCAATACACTTCGGGGGATTTTTCGAAACAAAGGGGCGCGGCGCCCCGTAAGGCTTGGTCTTGGTCTTGTTCCTTCCTTCCCGCATTTTCCCCTGGTTGTTGCAGATGGGTGAGTGTGTGTGGGTCGTTTGATGTCGTGGTCCCTCGTCAAGGAATAGGTTCATTTCATCCTTTCTCTGTCAGGTTAGTTTCGATCACACTTGTTTGATTTGCTTGTGTGGCTTGTGTGTCCTTTGTGTCCTTTGTAAGTTTGAGAAGCATTCGCCACGAGATGAGGTACCGACTTGAGTCATTCTTCGTTTGCGTGTGTATGCTTAGCTAGAGGCGGGTGTGCAATGTGATGACCAGAGGTGCCAAACTCTGACTTGACATATCGGTAGCCAACGAAAACGAGATGCTAACCTCTTTTCCCTGTGAATGCAGCGCTGACGTGAAATGAGAGGGTTGCCAAACCCTATTGTCATGAAAACAACGCTGAAATGCATTGGGCATAGCAGAGGTGCCACCCTCAGACTAAGATCCCCCCTACTGCTCAAAAGCCTCTGCCACTACGTGATGATGATACGTTCGCTACCCCAGAAGGGGGAGTGAAAAAGACAAGACAATGCGTGTGTGTGCGTGTGCAAAGAGGGCCTCTATTGGAAAGCCCCATCTATACTTGAATGTTCTCTTCGTAGTCGGTATGGTATTTGCACAAATCAAGGTTATTCTGGTCGCTTTCCGTCCAGTCCGCCTCCATAACTCTGACCAGTAACCAATGCCTTCCCCCTCCAACGGGACGGGATCATGATGTAAACAATTCATACAATGCTTTGCTCCTCCATGCTAATAAAGTAAACCGCGATTTGATGCTGTTCTCCCTTTGCCCTTGCCCTGCTGTTCCCATGCTAACGTCTCCTTTACTGCTGGTGTTGATGATAAAAATGATGATGTACAACAAAAAAGGGTAAAATATAGACTCGAAGAAGAAAAAAGAAGCTTAGCAAACAAAGCCAGAGAAGATGAAGCACAGCCGCGCCAAAGTAACAAAAGCTCAGTCGCTCTCCACAACGAGCTTCTTGGCAGTGTCGGTGCTTCCCACGCTAGCATTGGTGTCCCGACGCCTCGTGCCATTGACTAATCGTCCCATGGAAACGGGCTCCTTGGAAGTCAATGCAGGTGAAGGGGAAGAGATAGTTGGGCTCTTCTTCCGCCTAACCATGACCAGCCCTTCATCACTATCGCTGTCGTCATCGTCATGGTGGCTGCGGTGGTAATGACTCTTTGCCCGCGCATGAGAGAACGGGTTATGCTTAGCAGCCGGCTTCTTATTATCCGGCATACAAACGGGCACAGCCGTTGGTGTAATTTGTTCTTGCTGCTCTTCAAGCGGGAAGCCAGCCACAGGCTCCTTTGAGAAAGCTGGGGGTGTAAGAGAATCAGGTGTATCAATCAGTGATGACCGACAGACCACTCCTGGGTTGCCGAGGAACTCGCCTTCTGGGTCCGCCGACACGGAGCTGGTGCTGCTGAGCAGAGCTGGAAGAGAAGGGTCAGACTGGAAGGCTAGGATCTGCTCCACAGCGTCTTTGGTCAGACTCTGCTTGGAGCTATACCGCGGGCTCGCTGCCTCGCTAGGGCTAGTGAGCGGGGAGGTCAACGCTCCCATGGATGTAGTGCTAGACGAGACGATGGTGCCTTGGCGAGATTGCGCCCTGCTGAACATGTTATCTCCGGGTGAAGGAGGGCAAGGAACAGACGCGGGTTCGGCGGCATAATAGTCGTGATTTCCTCTCAAGGTGTGGTTGTCGGGATCTTGCGCTAGGGGAAGCTGTTTAGTCAGGGCCGCGCTGATGAAGTCTTCGATCCGGTGTGCTGTCTGTGGGCGTTCATCGAGTTCAACCACCGGACGTTGTCGGTCGACTATGTGGCTTTCAGATTGGTGGTGGTGATGGTGGAAGGTGCTGGTACCAGGCGTAGTGGGCGGCAGGCTCTGCTCCTCCGACTGCTCTGAGACCTTTGCAAGGTCAATCGAGTGCGTGATACGTGGTCTCTGGGGCATCTGAACATTGCCGGGTGCAACAGCGATACTCAGAGCGACCCTAGGTCCAGCCCGCTTGTCGTCACTAGCGAAAAAACCCCGATCAACGGAACGTGCTCGGCTAATATCATCAGCGGGAGGCTTCATGTCCCGGGTCTTCCTGAGAGCGTTGCAGGGGTCTTCGGGTGCGATGCCAGAGAGAGGAGTAGGTGGTACGGTTTGACAGTGGTTCGGTACGAAGCCTGTCGTGGGGGTAAGGCTTAAAAAAGTGTTGGTGTTGGATCGGGCGTGGCCACGGTCTCGTGGTTTCATCGAAGTGCGATCGGACAACTCGTCTCGTTCTCGATAAAAAAGCTCGCGTAGTTGACGGGTGGTCGAATGCTTGCTGACGGCCGAGGTCGAGGGCTCTGGCACGGCTGAAGCCGGGGAGCCTCCAAGTGGCGAGTGTGATGGGCTCGCAGTGACACTCTGGGTCAACGGGTGGGACCCTGTCGAGTATTGCGAAAGGTTGGAAAAATAATCGTCGGGACGTAAGCTTTTGCGCCGCCCGTCACGCACACCAGGGGTGGGTATGCCGACGGCGGGGCTCTCCGCCGATGAGCTGGCGGTGCTGCTCGTGGCACGTTTGCGTGAAGACACGCTCTCTGAGCGATCTCCCCTGTGCGTGAACTTGGTAACCGTCTTCTTGAAAGCCAACTTGGCCCGCTCGACAAATGTAAGGGGCACAACAGCCTGAGTAATATCGCGTTCGTCGACTTGGATTCTCCTACCTGCCGTGCGTCGAGACGGATCGGTATCATCCAGCCAGGCAATGACATTATCAATGTCCTTCAGGACCCAGGGATGCCTCTTGACGTCACGCAGGCGGATCCGCTTCTCTGGGTTCTTGGTCAGCATCTTGCTGAGCAGATCGTAGAGGTCGTTATCAATCTCTTCGTATAAAGGCTCGTCATCGTTACGATACGGATCTCGGTTGACTCGCGTGTACAGGGACTTTTCGTCGGGTTTGGTGGAAGGATCGACAGGGCGGAGGCGCTGTCTTGGGATGTAGACGTCTTCGGTAGCAATCTTCTTGAACATGCGCCACTCATCCTCCGCCAGGAAGGGAATGCGGGCAAAGATCAAGCAGTAAAGGGTAACGCCTAGCGACCACACATCAATCTGCTCGGTGATCTTGGGCTGCTGGCCCGGTCGGTCATCGTAGGTGTCGGTGTAACAGAGCTCAGGAGCAAAGAAAGCAGGGGTGCCGACCGTCTTGGCCAGCTCCAGGTCGTTATCAAAGTCGCGGGCTTCCGACTCGGAAACCGGCTCATCGGGCTCACCATCGCGGAGGGGCCGTCCAAAGTAGGAGACGCCGAAGTCGGAGATCTTGACTCGGTGATCCTTGGTGCAAAGCAGGTTGGCAGGCTTGATGTCACGGTGGACGACACCTTCGTAGTGGAGGTACTCAAGACCGAGGACGGTGTCGCGGAAAGCTGACCTAGCCTTGTCAATTGTGAAGCAGGGTACATACGAGTAATCGTCAACGAAAGGGTCGTGCACTCTGTTGTAGTCAACCGACGACATGTGAGACAGGATGGAGTCGGCCATGCTTGGGGACCTCTTGCGGAGGCTGGTTTCATTCTCGCGGGGGGCGAACAGCGTGTCCTCAACCGCCGAATCCTGGTTAAAGTGCGAGTGTCCATGAGGCGTCTCCATCTCGTCTTCGTCAACCTCAGGAACAACCGACGCAATCGAAGCCACGTCGGGCTCGGAAGGCTGGGGGGTGTTGGAGCGGGAGATGGACTTCATCGACTGTGTTCGAGAGGGCGCGCGGGAGGTCACTCGCGATGAAAGGCCAAGCCAGTCTCCGGCAAAGGACGGGATAGACGAGTCTCTGCCCAAGGACCTAGCATGGAAATCAAGATCGTCGTCATCGGCGGCACCGAACTCGAGACTCCAGAACTCGGCATTGTTGGGGTGAGCCTGTCGTGCCACATGCGCCCGCTTAGCTTCCTTCTCCGCTTGGCGTTTTTCCATAAAGCGCAGGTATTCCTCCTCTCTGGCATCCGGCAAGGCACCCAACTGTTCTCTCTCCTGGCGTCGGCGTTCATAAGCGCAGATGTGAGGGAGACCCTTCTTTCTCCAGACAACCTCGCCCAGTTCCACGTGTTCCAGCACCATGTAGATTTTCTTGAGCTCGGGGTCGTCGATGATTTCGAGGAGGGCGACAACGTTTGGATGACGGATCTTCTTGAGGATAGCGATCTCGCGCTTGCTCTTGTCCTGGGTCGACATGGCGGTAACCTTTCCGAGCCGTCTCTTCTTGGAGAACCTGGGGATAATCTTGATGGCCACATTGTCGCCCGTCTGGGTGTTGCGTGCCAATTTGACCTTGCCATGCATGCCACGTCCAAGCTCTTCGATGATTTCATACTGATTGATGGCCTTGCGCCCGGTCGTATAGTCATGTTCGACGTTTGCCTTGTGGGTTCTAGGAGGGTAGTAGGGTCGTGTTAGTATGGGGCAAAGGGGGGGGGGACTGTAGCTAAGAGATAAGACTACTTACTCGCGGACCTTGTGGCTCTGGAGCGGGTGAAGATAAGGACTGTGCAGGGTCGGCGCCGGAGTGGTGTTCTCGGACGATGGTTGGCCGGAGAGCGACATATTGGAACGGGGAATGGTCGGACTGAAAAGGCCAGGCGAGGAGACCGGAGTGCTATTGGCGGTCCGCTGCGGTATTTGCGAGGCCATTGGAGGAAGGAAGGGGTGGAGTTGAGGATGCGAGGGCCGCGGTTGATGTTGAATCGGCGTCTGGGAGGACGACGACATGGAAGGCTGTGGTGGTTGAGTTGGTTGTTGAGGCTCCATGATTGTGGTGATGAGGGATCGGTCCAGGTCGGGAGTCGCAGTAGCTTGGGGTCACCTTCATGCTGGCGAGCGGTGGGAAGGAAATTCGCTTACTACCTCGTGGGTTGAGGCATCGATCAGGGACTAGTAGAAGACTAGTTCGTCGTAGTATGTAGTAGGTAGGGAGGTAGGGACAGAAAGAAAGAGTCGGTGATCCGATTGATTGACTGGGAGCGGCGCGGTTTCGGTGCCGGTTGTGACTGGGTGTTGGATTCAACCCAAGAGCCACCACAAGATTACCAGGCCATGGAGACTACAGTAGTCCACAGGAGTAGTGTGCTTTTTGTGCTCCACGCTGCTGCTGGCTTCAGTCGGCAAAAGGAGCGACTGTAAAGTGGGATTTGTGGAAGTGCTGCACTTCTTTTGCTCGTCTGGGCGACGGGAACGGAGTCCGTAGTTGGAATCGTGGAGTCGGAACGTCGACTTGGGAGACTGGGGGGGAGTATGCGGTGAGAGGGAAGAGTGGAATTGAAGTTGGTAACTGAAGTAGTGTCGGTCGGGGGGGTTAGGGTGGTGTCGTAGTCTAGTACTAGCGAGCACAGAAGAGAGGCGAGGAGGGAAAATGGAACTTGTGTGTCAATTGAACACCACCAACTGCGAAGAGGGGGGGGGGGGGGGAGATCAGAGGTTGAAGAATGGGTGGGGCTCCCCGATGGGTCACCAAGGCAGATGGATGCGAGTGGGAAAAGGTGTGGGAAAATCAAAAAGGCTTCGAAAGAGAGTGAAAGATAGCGTCGTATTCACGTATGGACTGGTACGGCCTGCGGCTAGGGTGGCATCCACTTTCTGGGAGAAAAGACAAAGGTATCGATACTGTATGGTATCGTAGTTTCGAGAAACTACCCTGTTTCAGGAGTACAAAGAGATACGGGCATGGACCAAGCAGCAACGAAAGAACATGGACGTCTTGGCGGACATCAGGGTACTCAAAGTATCACTTGCAATACATGGATTTACGCACACCCGTACCAACATTACAGCCGACATATATTTTCTTTCTTTTATCTTGAGAATGCGTCTACAGACTGTCTCAAACATCATAATCGCTCGGTTTAGCTTAGGATTTTAGGAAATGTCAACTGGACAAAAGCCTGACTGAACAGGAGCCCTAGAGTTCCGCTTTCCACGCATAAAAACAAGTCTTTGAGTTTGCCGCTTGGGTTGAGACATGTCAGTAGGGCAGACACATTTGATCGAGCTTTGAGTGAGCCAAGCCATTGAGCGGCATTGCCAGGCGCAGGGAGCAGATTGTGGTCTGAGACGGGCTCCAGCGAAGATATCAAAGTGCACCACTACTGTACTCTGAGATTCTTGTGAAGGAGGAAAGTGGAAGGCACAGAAAGGCACAGACTCCGGCCTGGAAGCCATGCGAGGTCCTACTCAACATCAATGTCCTTCTTACATCCGCTGTATCCAAACGTGCGAATAATAAATAACGACGGGAAGCATCGCTAGAAAGGCCACAGTTGCGACTTCAGCACCATTGGGAATAAAGCGCAGGATCGGACTCCGAGCTGGCCAACCGAGTGCCGTGTCAACCGGCGACGACGACGGCGATGACAAGACCGGAGGGCATCGGGCCGCCTCCTTCATTTGTCTTTTGATCGGGGTTTGTACATGGGTGACCCTCCGTGAGGAACCATCCGTAACGAACCATTTACTAGGTACATATGTAATTCTGGTGACAATTCTGGTGCAGGGGAGGCACACTGTGAGGAGCATTGGATGGACGGCACATTCACCTGCAACAGAGCGAGTTCAGTTGACGTCGCGGCGCACTTTCCGGGCAGAGACCGTCATGGCACGGCATGGCATGCGCTTGCCAAGACCCACCAGGTGGGGCAGCATCTCTGGGCCTTTTTCCTTATCGCGACCCCTGCTGTGAGGTTCGTAATTGGCTTGGACAGGGTTGGTTGCACGAGGCTTTCCTGCTGCATGTCTTCCCTTTCGAGTGTCTTCTTGTCTTAAGTTGCTCACAACACCAAGCTGGTCTCCATTCCCAACCATCATGAACATTGATGGACAGGAACCAAGTGTGGGCAATGCATTCGTGGCCCCAATCTCAGCTGAGGGGCTATGGAGACACTCGGACAACAAAGCCAACTAAACACCACTTCATCAAAGAGTTCAGATAACAAGATCTGGCAAAATGTCCGTGATAACAAACCCGTTCGTGCCCACAGTGGCAACTTGGCAAACTCTAACCCAACAACGGCGGCAGCATCGGGGACAACGAGGGGTCCTTGAAGGCATGATTACGTTGCTGGTGATCGCCCTCGCATGGTTTGAGACCGATGATGGCGGATGTTGAAAAGATAAGATGACGGACCCCTCCGACCCCGCGGTGCACAGGGAAAGCACCAAGCCAGGTGTATGCGTGTACTGAGCTTGGACCGACTCTCGTCCCAATTCTCCAAATTTTTGTCAATGCTGTATCGCATCAATGGATCAAGCTAGCTTCATCCTGGTCCTCCCATGTCAAACTGAGACTCTTCTAATTTCAACTCCAACCTTTGCTATTCTCATGCCTTTGTTCCTCCCCCCTTCTCATTCCGTCCCAATCCCCAACAAACGTTTTTTTCTCGGGCATCTCAAACCACCTGTCATGTCATTCCACCTTGGCCAGACGCAACGGACGGGATCTGGTGTTTCTCATGCGTGCGACAGTTCCAGATTGCGACGCCAAGCCTGCTCCTTTCCAAAAAGTCCGTCCAAGCCATCAAACCATCAAACCACTCAGAACCGCCAGAGACGGCAACCCTGTTCGCTTGATTTGCCCGGTTTGATACATACAATAAGGCAATGCCAGCCTGGCAGCTCTGATATGCAACTCCATTCGTTGAGATTAGTAAATGAATCAGCGAGCGGCAAGAACAGTTTGGTACGTTCTCGGTACCAAACGTCTGGGCAGGCTATACTTGGCGACGGGAGGTGATAAGGTACGCTGGCAGGCAAGCATGTCAACATGGAAGGTTGATGCTTTCCTGCAAGTATAGATGCCAGCCTGCTCACTGCTCACCCGTCACCGAAAAGACGAAAAGCCATCGTCAAAACACCGCCGACCAGCTTTGACGCCTTACATACGTTACATACCTGTAGCCACAAGGGCATACATTACCTACTGGTTTGTTACACGGTTACACAAACACGCAAAGGCCACAGCCACGACACGCGCTTTATTTATGGCTTTGGGCCTCCCAGCCTCTTCCTCGTCTGCCTCGTCGTGACCTCGACCGCGTAACAGAAATGAAAGGCCAGGTAGCTGAGACCCGAAGGCCAAACCCAAACCCCTTGTCGAAGCTTCCTAACGGCCTCATCCAAGAATATAACAACTAGTACACGGTTGGTATAGATGTCTTGTCAAGGCCTCAATCCAAGACTCCGGATGCCGAGCCTCTCCGGGTTAGGTAGTGTACATGGGAGGACAAAACATTGTGAACTGTTGAAACTTTTCTTAGTCATGCCAGGGTCCTGGTAAAAGGGTCCTTCGTCCACTCCCGGGCGCCCTTGTACATCCCGTCCCTTCCCGTCCGTCGAAAGATAAGGAAAGTTTGACACTGGTCGGGTATCAGGTTTGATGATCATCGATCTTATTATCTCCAATTTCAGCCGACCTCCCGTGAACTATCCAAAATGGGATATGACATGAAACATTGATGGGAACCAACTACCGGATGGTGATCCAGGTTGCTGAGAAAGGTAGGGAAAAAAATAAAAAATAAAAAAAAAGGGAAGATTTGACTACCCGAGAAATTTGAGCTTCATGTTCGCAGTGATGCTGCAAGTAGCCTCCCCAGCTTGTACGACGACTGGACTGACCACTCGATAGGTAGAAGACAGCACCAAAGTCGAACACTGGCAGTTTCTTCTTGCTTGCATTAGAATGTATGTACATACCTACCTATGCAAGTGTCGGATACGATTGTCCGCTCCATTCAGTCGAGGCGTCGTGAGATCGTATGTACAGCAGCAGCAAAAGCAGCAGCAGTGACGCCAGCAGCCAAAGCTGCAAAGCTGCAAAGCTGCAAAAAAACAGTCAGCCCCAGGAAACCCAAAACAGGTACAGTCCCATGCCCACGGTAAACCACCAAAACCCCAGCAGCAGCACCACCGAAATGTAACAACAGCTCCGCAGCGGTGAGAAGAGAAGAAGAAGAAGACGAGGGCATCGTGAGATCCCGCTCACAGGCTAGTATAGTGCAGTCTGTGGAGTTGAGGCAATTCCCAGTTCCCACCTAGGCACGCCCCAGGGTCCCAAGGTCCCAGCCAGGGGGTCCCGGGGCGGCCCCGGGCAAAGTCCAGTCCAGATTCCGTCCTAGGTCCAGACTCGAACGGAGATGCTCCCCCGCCAGTGAGACGAAAGAAGTTAGGTTAGTGTAGGCTGGCTGTAACTTACGTGCACCTTGACTAACTACATACACTACTTTCTCACGTGCGTTATATACTACCTACCCCAGATTGTGTGCGTGCCACTCACTCACCGTCAATCAATTCCATCGTCACCTCCGGACAAGTCGTCACCTACCTACCTACCTGCCCACTGTTACTGTACCTACCTATCGGAGCGGCGCCCACTCATCACGACAATAATATTCCGAACCCCGGATCTTCACTTCCAGCTAAACTTACTAGTACAGTAATAGTTACCAAACTAGCCAGATAGACTAGCTAGCGAGCATTGAGCGGAACCCCCAAAAAAAAAGAAAAGAAAAAGAAGAAAAAATAAAAAAGGCGGCGAAAACAGGATACGAAGAACTGGGGAATGGATGCTACGTTAACATGCCAGGCTCCTTGCTCGCTCGCTTGCGTGAGGTCACGGTCCTCGTCCTCGTCCTCGACCTCGTCGTCCTCCACGTTCGGAAACTTGCCCAGCCAGCCAGCCAGTGACATGGATACCCGTCCCGACCGACGGTTTCCCTCGGCCATTCGCGGTTCTGATTGGTTAGCGGCATCACTAGCAGCACTAACTCGGTAACAGCAGCACTCGCAACTCGCAGGGCTACCTAGACTCCTCCTCAGGTAGGCACATAGCGGGCTAGAACAATGGATGTTCATCCGGTCAACCAACACCCGGGCAAAGAACGCTAACATCGTTGCCCCCCCGGGATTCACGGGACTAGACTACAGGAGGGACCTCCCACCTCCCACCTCCCACCGACCCGAGAGCTGTCTTCTTCAAACCCATGGATTCCAGCTTGATGATGATGATGAAGTGCAGTGGTGGGACAAGGTGCAAGTTAAATTTAACCTTTTCTTTTCTCTTTCTTCTGCGCGCGCACGTGCGATCGACCCCCCGCCACGAACGGGACGAGTTCGTTGATCATTCCTCCCGATCTGTTTTTTTTTCTCTTTTTTTTCCTCTGTCTGTTGTCCGCTTGTTGATCACGGGATCAACTTCCCCCCCTCTTTTCCCTATTTCCCCCTAGCCAGCCGTTACCCCAGCCAGTCTAGACTCCCAGACCAGACCGGGCATCTAGCCAGCCTCCCACGAGCCTACCACGAGCCTGCTATGTACCAAACCTTTGGAAACCCCAACCCCAACCCCTGGGCAAATCGAACACATACGGTGTGGTAAATACCTACATAGTGTAGGTTATACTGCTTCTGCTACGGTACTATTTTAGTCTACGTAGTCAGTCAGTCCGTCAGAAGAAACCGCGCCAAGGGAGAGATCCTCCGGTTTACAAATCACTACATCTAAAAAAAAAGGGGGGGGGGGGGGGAATGGGAGGTCACCTATATTGGACAGACGTTCTGGTACTCGCGTGTTCCGGGCCCTGATTGAGCTTGAGCAGTGTGTTCCGAGTCCGAGTCGCACGCCGCCGGCTTCAAGCGGGCTTATTGTACCAAAGCTTTCGGGTTTGGACCTAGGAAAGAACAGAGGAAGGGACAGAGTCACTTGCTTCTACACTACACTACTTCTACACTTTTATGACGGCTCGCAATGCTTCAGTGGAAGTTGATCATCGACATGAGAAATTTCATTATACCATTAGAAGAGAAGAAGAGAAAGAAAAGGGATGTACAATCTTCATTTAGATTTGTCAAGGGTCCTTTTTGGGCGTTGAGGACCAAAAGCATGTAATCAGATCCCAGGGCAAAATGCGGGGAAATGTAGGACTCGGGACAATGCATTTTCCCGTCATAATCACTTACCGTCATGCTTGAGGGTGTCATAACTAACTGTCACAGGCGTCATCGTCATTGCCGTCCTTGTCCTCCCTATTACTGTCACCGTCACTACCTATTGCCGTCGCCGACGCTGTCGCCTTCGTCACATGGCAGTAAACCTCTGGATTTCTCCAACTCTTAGTTTTGCTAGACTCACTTCTTCTTTTTCTTCTTCTTCTTCTTCTTCTTCTCTATCTTGGCCTACTACTTGTTTGACCTGCTTTCTCTTCTTCTCTGGTCGTATGTACTTCACGCAGCACGTGAATTAACTAGATTTGTATACAAGCTAGACACTCCGCGTCACTGTCAAGGTACCTATGTCTTCAGGTCCAGTCGGTCTCGGATTCCCCAAAGAAGATCCAAACCCGAGGTCACCCGTCGGCAAAATCAATCGAGGTTAACCGGCCGGATGACCTGTTTTGAGCGTGCTTCCTTCGTTGTGGTTCTTGGCACACAACGTTCCCTGGGCGGCAGGCTGGCAAGCGAAGCGGAACGGATGGAGAATCACAAGTAAAGGAGAGCGTCAGCTCGGGTAGTTGCATCGTGCACGTTGTCATTGTCGTCGTCCCGGTCGGCTCGGTTCTTCTTTCGCTTCCTTTTCTGTTCCCCGCCTAGGTATGTACGAGGGTCCTTTATCGGTACGACGGACGGCCTCGGCGGATTTCAATACGGCGTTTATTGTTGGTTCGGTGTATTTGAGTAGGAAAAAATCTCGTCCCGCGTCTGTGTTGCTGCGATGCTACGCTCTTAAATAAACAGACGAGTGATAATTTGCTCTTCTTGTCTATCAGTACCTTACTTCGTTTCTCTCGGGATTCAAGAGGAGAATTCCACAAATGCGCAGACGTTGGTGAGCCGGACTCGCCCGTCGTTTTCCCCGCTTGGAGTATGTCACTCATGTCGGGATAGGGAGGGGAAAAAAATGGAATATTGCTACCGTAGCCGGCGGGTTATGTAACATGAAACGCAGGAGAACAGACGAAGCCAAAGAGAGTTCCGTCGTAGCGTCGTGTTCAACACAACACAGTGATCCAACCGGCAGGCAACTGAATGCTTCCAAGGCAAGAAACTTCACGATGCATGTGTTGTGCCGTGCCGTGCTATGCTAAAACGACACAAAGGAATGGAATGCTTCCCAGCCGTCATCATCGCTCCCGACCTCCGTTCGGCACGGTGGCTACGGACTGGCCAGAACCGCCCACCCGACTTTCATTCGTCTACCCTTCCCTAAATAGGTAAGACCCTACCTACCTAGCAAGCCTCGATATGAACAGCAATCATCGGGGGGTGCTCGGTTGGATCAGATTCAGGTTCAGATCCAGATCAAAAAGGTCCCTTGGTCCCTTGCTTTCTTCGTGCTCTTCCTTTCTCGGCAAAGTTTCGAGGCGAACAAGCGCGACAACGACATAAAATGTTAATTTATAAAACAACTAAAAAAAGATTGAAAATAAATAAAGGAACGACTGGACTGGACTAGACTGGCTCGTTCATTTCATCTCGGCACCCCCGGAAGAGGGGCGGCCGGCCGGGGAGAATCACCGTGAGGCAAGACAGGAGGACAGGAGAAGGGCGAGAACGTTCGATGCCTGCGATAACCAAAGAGCTGCAAGTGAATGACGGGAGGACAGGTTTAACAGGGAAGGACAGGGGGGGAGAAGGCAGAAGGACGCCCTAAACCTTCGGGTTCTCCCTATTGATCGAGCGACGGATGGGGAGGACAAGACAAGGCAAAGTTTGTAGTGTACGATTCAATGATTGATGGGCGATGTTGGTTGGCGATGGCTGATGATGCCCGAACTCCATTCATTGGGTTTTGAAGGCGCTGTTGGCTGTTTGCGTTCTACTGACACTGCCGATTTGTCGATCTCTGGTTTTTGTTGATTGTTGGAATCGTCGGGATGAGCACCCGACGGTGGGCTTGTGTTGTGACGATGCTGACAGGAGGAGAAAGGCGAAAAGAGGCAAACTGGGACATAAAAGTCAAGAATTACACGTGCTGATTTGGGTTCCTTCCTTCCAATGTGTCGTTGTTATACCCGCTACTATGCAGTATACACTGCGCAGTAATCCTGCTTATTGTATTAGTCTGGTTGTGTAGCGTACCAAGGCGCAGGAAGCGTTTGTATCGCAGCTTCTTGTCGTGCCAGGAGCAAGGAGTGGGAATGGCCTCGGTTTCCGGCGTGTTTCGAGAGTGCGATTTAGGTTTGTCGGATTTCAAATTGCGTTTTCTTTCACCTTGGTACATATCATGACCGTGACTCACTTGTTGTGGTTATCGGCAGGAAATTTTCAAAGATGGAATGGGTTCGGTGTGCACGGCGATTGAAAGATTCAGAGAGGCAACGAAACCCGAGACTCCACGGGTTCGAGATCTGATAACGTTCCCGCTCACTGTGTCCATCAAGCGGGCCCGCCATCGGAGAGCAGAACACAGTGTCAGGACCTACCTAACATAGAGCTGCCGTCCTACTGCAAAGAAACAAGCCGCCAACGGATCGTTGATTTTGAATCTTTCACAAGCAGCTACTTCCAGATACCTTTCGATACTACCCGGATTGAACAGTCATGAAATTCATCCGTCCACGACTCTTCTTGCATCACCTTTGATTCCTCTACTAAGTACGTACCTACGTACATATGCCACAATCCCGCCCGCTGGAAATGGAAACCCGAAGCGTAATCTGTTTATTTTCCCGTCACAAGTACATTACCTCTGCATCTCGCCGTGAGCCTGTTCCATGTTACGGCGGCCATCATAATACACGCGTATTTTTGGAAAGCGAGTGTAACTTTGGAATTATGATTACTCGTCGCCTTGAACAATACCACACCGGGCAGGAAGAAGCGGGACAGCACACTATCATGGCATGATAAACACCGTGACACGTTGTGTGAGCGGACTGAGTGCTCAACCTGCAAGGCTACACACAGTGCAGCAGAGTAGTGGATCCTTTGGTGGTCTTCATTTTACCCCAGAATCGAACATTGGCGCTGCGATCTCACAATCCTTCCTCTCGACCACCCGCTCTCCACTCTCGACGTCCTCTTTCGAACGCTGACAGGATTAGCCGCGACAAGCGACCCTCTCCATGAAACATACTGTGCAGAGACGAGCAAAACATTTACGGAAGTGATCTCCAGCTCACGATCTAGAATGGCGACGGCAACCTCGAGAATGTTCGCCAGCCCCTCTCCAGTATCAACGCAAATCCAAAGCATCGTACGACCAAGCTCGCCTCGGCGTAATATGGCAGCACTTTTCATCACTTTGATGGAACATGTTGCTCAACGCTACGGCCTTGGAACCAATATCCCCAGACTCTCAACAACCAATCACGTTGGCCAATCAACCACAGACGACGTATGACGTATCACCTTTGGTCTATACTATGTACATGTACACACTGTCGACGGACTGTGGAGAGTTATTGGGGACGGCCTCTCGGACTGTGGGTTGTGCGGCGGCGGGCACTAACACCACCAACACGCATGGTTGACTGACTGACATCAGCAACTCTTCTCCCCACAAAGGAAAATGGAACCAAGGGCTCCGCACACAATGTCGCCATTGCCCCGGCGCTCCGACTTCTCCAACAGACATGTCAAGTCGGACTTGATAACAACAGTGCAATGCCGGGATCATGGCAAACTATCTGACCGTCTTATGTACACTATGATGCGCTTCACACGGCACATACACCAGGAACAAGACGCAAGGTTCTCCTCCCCAGCTCTCGTCGCACCAACATACTGGTACCCTAGGAAACCATCGGCTATACCCTCGTTCTCTGTTCGTTTCTGGCCACTATCAGTCACCGAGAGAAAGTGGTCGTGATACAGAACAAGGGGTATAGGATAACTGCCGAGCACGGAGAACCTGTAAAAAGGGTTCACCCCCCCGAGGAAGCGAGCTCATCACACACGTATTCATTAACGCATATGATATTCCTAAAGCCGACTTTGGCCTTTCCATTCATGCTGCCATGTCCAATAATGGACAACACCTCACGCTGCTCAAAGGTGCTTAGCCGCCAGAAACATACCAGCCCGCCGATGGGTCAGTCAGTCAATCCAGTCATCTGGTCACTGAGGTGAGCAATCAATTACCTGGCCTGTACCCGGAGAGGAGACTAGGTGTAGACACCGGACGACATCCCATGTTCGCTCATCTCATCAAAATGGTCGGACCGTTCGATGGCGGTTATGTACATTTCGACATGAACAATGCAACCCGAAGATGAGACCAGTCGAAAGCGCGCCACTCCGGTTGGGATGGAAAGGTACACTACAAAGTCCACGGGACGCCGGCCGTTTCTCCACAGCCGAGTCCCCGATGTCACCAGGTGCTGTCGCCATGCTGACGTCGGGTGCGGGGCCCGCCATCAACCCCGGATTTTTTAAGCTTGCCACGGTGCTTCGTCACTGTCAAAGCTGTACGGTCCTGCCGGCAACAGTGAGAAGGGAGAGTGCGGGATAAGCAGGGACGATACCTGTAACTCCTCTCTCGCCACTTGACCACCACGAAATTCAATCCATCATTCAATTAACCGGTCTGAATGACCATCATGTAGGGATTAGGAGCTCCAGGCAAACGGGACATGTCCATTGACGCATCACCTCCGAGCCGTACCGGTCATGCTAGAGGGATGTACTGCCGACGGGTTACGGGGAGATGCGGGGATCTTCAATTACCTGTGCGTGAGGGCATGCGCCGGATCGTCACACACCTAATGAAGAAAAGTAATAGGGAAAACTGGGGGGGGGGGGGGGGGGGAAACAAGAGATGGGGATGGAGAATGGCCCGATTCTCACATAGTACACTACATTGCCAATAAGAGTGTACACCACCAACGGATCAATACCAGGAGCAGATCTGGATGGTACGAGGAACAGGAATTACGCCGATTTGGTGGTGGGCGGTTGCGACTCGGCGAGTCTTGCGACGCGACGATTGTGGTATAGAATTTAGTAGAGTTGCAGGGAAGGAACCGTACCACTAACCAGACTCAACATTCATAAGTGCCTTGCTTCCAACACTACTACCAGAACTGCCAATCTATCACAGATTGATCTCACGGGCAAAGTGTCACGGGAGAAAAATATCAAGTGATTGGTTAAGCGGTTGGTGTGTGTGGTTGCGTTGAGTGCCATCAGTGCACACAGATCAGCGAGGCATATTGAATGCCTGCCCGGGGATGGGCTAAGTCGATTACGATGCAACCACATCATTTAAATCCCTCTACAGAATGCAGAGGACCGAGTCAACAACTACCAGTTCTGACATTCACGACCGAGCTCCATGAAAGTTTTCAAGCCCGGCAGTGAGTAATTCGGCTCGGGCTTGTTGTTCCTAGCCATCTTTGCCGTTCATTCTACCGACTTGGTTGCCTCGTCCGGACCCCATCTGCGGTAAGCCGTCTTCTCACATCGGAAACAAACCTTGTGTTTTTTTTTTCCTTTCGGTATGATGGTAATTTTCATTCATCACTCTCCGTCTCCTTGAAGATTAGAAATGGCTCAGCTGTTGCACATCCATCATTCCATCCAGCGATCTCCTGCACGTCATTTCCCACGCCACTGCCATCTTCCAGAAGTCTGGGCATTACTGGTCACTGTGTGTCTACTTCTCGAGTATCACCCTTATTCGTCGGTGCAGTAAATCACTCCTTACTGTGCCCGACCCTCGCATCTTGACACCTCGAGGCTCAACTGAAGTGAGCTTTTAGTCTACCTTACTACAGAAATGCATCAATCTCTTTCCGGCATTTCTATTCATGGTAATCCCCATCATCATATTCTCTACAATACGATCAATTTTCATTTCCTCCCAACCATCCTCTGCCTAAGCTCACAAGTTAAATGCTACATCGTTCCCTTGGCGGTTGGAGGTTCGTTGAAAGTGGACCGCCTGCAATGGGGTACTCTAGCCTATCATCTTACACGAACACACACCCCCTTCATGATGTTTTCTCAGCTCAGCAAGGTGTAGCCTAAGATTGATAGCCCCAACTGACTGTACAGCCACTTCCTCAGCACGTCCAGCACGCAATCCTCGCAAACGTGCCCCGTCAACGGAAGACATGTGATCCCACTTGTGTGCGCATCTTCAGAAGTAAAGGCATCGAGGTGTGAGGCCCTCCTGATCCTTGTCATTGGCTACCCTACTGTAATCTGGTGTCAGTACAGTGGTCACCAACCCAACCTTGACAAATTCAAACAAAAATAACAGAACCGTTTTTCAAACAATCTCACTATTTGGTCGGCCATGTATCGCCCGTCAGGACGTGTGTGTGTTACAACCTTTACGCAGTAGTCGATCTGCCCTACCAACTGAGAGGTACTTGGCGTTTGCTAGAGCTTTGCTTCGCTTTGCTAGAGCTTTGCTAGAGCTTTGCTAGAGACATGCAGCGCTGCATGTCGAGCATGTCGAGCATGTTCATCAATCAGGCTGGCCAAGATTCCTTCGGAGACGGGCTGTGTCTCATCTCTCTACCTATTCCAGGGTGTGTGTGTGTGTGTGTGTGGAGAGTGTCTCACCTCGCCACACCCTCGATTGCCGTTTTATGCTATTGTTCACATTTACTGTATGCTGTAAAGGGGGGGGGGGGAGAGAAAAGGGAAAGAAGTGGCTGACTGACTGACTGACTGACTGACATGGGGGAAAATGATCAGTGTAGTGGCTGTGTCTCAAGCCTTGTTTGTGTGTGTCTGTGTGTGGTTATACGGGTGTTTACGGCTATGGATATCTATACGAGTGTGAGAAGCCACACCTATACCTCACCGAGCCACACCACATCTTACCTTGCCTTGATAGCTGATACTGGATTCTTGCAAGTAAAACCTGGAGGCACCTGGAGGCACACGTCTAATTTTTGTGAATGTTCCGAGGGCAGAGGTCACGGTGTTGATGTTGATGTTGATAGTTCGCACTACGGCTACGGCTACGGCTACGGCTACCACGACTCAAAGCCTCAGGTCACGCTTATCCCGACATGCAAAACAGCTACCTCCCAACAAGCTGGCTGAACTTTCAAAGGAAAAGGCCAAGTGACCAGACCAGACCAGACCAGATTACTGAATGACCCGCTCTCCCGGCTTGGTTTGGTTGGTTTGGAGACTATCGCTCTTTCCCCCTCTTTCCCCGTTCAGGGTGTGGGTGTGGGCTTGGGTGTGGCAAGGCGAGGTGAGGCTACTATCACCAAGCTAGACCAAGGCAAGCCAAGCCTCGTCTCGTATAAGCCTTGTTGCCTTGGCTGACACTAGACTCCGGTAGAGTAAGAGAGAGGCGAGAGGTGGGAGTTGAGAGAGTCAAGAGGCTGGCTGCCTGAGTGAGTGAGTGAGTGAGTGAGTGGGTGAATGACTCGCTACTAGGTAAGAAGATAGTTGGAAAGACCCCCAAGGTGTGGCACACTTGAACACCCAGAGGTAAGTTTTTACTTTGCTGCTTGGTTAGAGTAGAGGTACAATAGGAAGGTGGCCTCCTGATGATCAAACTGCCCATTTGAAGATTAGTCGGTCCGGTAGGGTGGAAAGCTGGCTGGCTGTTATCTTCAGCACACCACGCACCACCTTTCGGGTTTACTGTCCTGGAAGGGGAGGTGAAGAATCTCCAATCAGCCGTGAAAAATTCCCTATGTTCATGGTTACCTCTACCTGAGTAGGTAAGCTGCGTAGTTCTAGGTAGTGCACACTTGATACCTCGGGGCCCTTTGGAAGTTGTGGTAAACAGGTACCCAACTAAGTACGATAATAGCTGCACTGGTTATCTGAAGGTACATTGTAGACGGATTAGATAGGTAGATAGTTGAACCCTTGATGGGCGAAGTGTATTTTGTTCATATGTATACATCCATCAATGCTCATATTAGGTATTTTTGAATGAGTGGAAAGCTAACAGGGTTTCGGGGGGGAGATATGATATACGATACGAACACGCCGGTTTACTTTCTGAGAGGCCTCTTGGAGACCGGCGAGGGAAACAATAAGATAGGTAGAGATATATGGGTGAGTATGGCTTGGCTTACCGTTTGTGATAATCCGGGATTTTTTTTATTTTATTTTTTTGGGAGGCTCAGATACGATCTGTTATCTGAAGGCCACCTGGACAGACCATTGGGATGGAGCTGGGATAGCCTTGTCCATGAAATTAACTATTTCTTCAAACAAATCATCTTGATAGATACACAGTGGATGAGCTGGTACTTTACCTCTAGGTTTGTGTAGGATGGTGATACTTGCAAGACTGAGCGAGTACATATCATATTTCCTTTCTTTCTTTCTTTCGTTCTTTTCTTTTCATCCTGATTCTTTCCAATAAGTCTTTTCTTTCAAAGACCATAAGAAACAGCTTGTAATTATTCCCTTCCCAAGTAGGTATCTTTCCACTCCAACATTTTTTTTCCCCCTCTGTTGCGGTTCACTCGGTAGCGCTGCTTGCGGGCTTGCTTGCTTAGGTTGCTTGCTGATCTCGGCTTTCCATCGGCGTTTTCATTTAGGCTGTGTACTAAGATTCTCGTCAAAACCCCATACGACCGACGATCTATCGTACTTGTCGAAATCTCCCAATGTTTTGTTTAGCTTCGGCATGGCGCTTATGTGTTTACATCTGAAACAACCTAGGAAAAAGCAGGTTTTCAATGTTTCGATCTCGGGGAATTCTCCTACCACGTGGGGTTCGAAATGGGATGCCCGGGTTAGGTTGACCCTAGTGTAGGCCCGGACTGAGCCTTCTCTTTTGTGAGTGGTCCGAGACATTTCCAGTCCCCCCAGCAAGACTTTCAAAGGGTTTTGTTATGTTCATCTTGGAATTTTTGGTTGACAGCATCTGGACTTTCCTCCCCCCCCCTCCCCTTCTGGTTTGTTTGCCGAAATGCTTGGCATGGATCAGATGTTGATCCTGAGCCACAGCACGGAGCTTAGATCCGGAGCTTCACCTCCAGAGGCCCCAGGCTCAAATTCGCGCGAACGGCCCCCTCATCAACGGCCGGTCGGTCTCAATCAGAAATCACAGCGCAAATCGCCGAGTCGCTTAGCTTTGATCAGCAAAAATGATGGTGATAGTGTACACTGTCTGGTGTGGTTGAGAAGTAGTGTAGGGCCCTGGTGGTTTTGGATCGCCAACTTTGGGTATCCTCCGGTCTAATGCCGGCGTGGATACCACTGCCGTTGAAACTAGTCAAGATGAGTAGCCGTCCGTGCCGTTGTGATATTTAATAGCATGGCAATATGGACAATGGCAAGTATGCAAGCTGGGTGCTACCCTATCTTGGTAGGTATGTATACCGGGTCGTTTGCCATAACGATGTTGTGCATGTGAAAAGAAGGCAATCTGAACAGCTTGGAAAAAGTCAAAGATGTCGTCGACAGTGGATATCCCAGCTGCACATGCAAGAGAAGGGGTCTTTGCTAGGTTTCCCAGACACATGTTTCCAATCAAGGTGGGAATCCCTCCTTCATGCAGTCCAGTCAGTCAGTCTATGTGGTGTGGCATCATCACGCCGAAGCTGGTGCGCTGCCCGCATCCCATCCAATTCAAGCGTGTCCGGGCAAAGTCGCGCAGCCTGTAACTCACTAACTGCAAGCAAGATTTTAGCGCTGTGACCCACTGATGAGCAGTGATCCTTGGGTTGGGTTTCTTCGCGGCTTTCCACTGAGGCGGGGTGCGTTTGGTGCTAACCTTTGTTGGTGTTTGTTGCCCGAGACACACGCATGGACATTTGGGGACGGGAGATTGCTTGCGCCTTGCTCGGCAGGCCTACCTACTAGACTACCATAGAGGTCAATTCCCATGCAACCCTTCCATCTCGATCTCAGTACAACTTGGACATGTCAAGATGCTGCTGCTCGGCTATCAGGAGCTGATGATGCTCATTCTTCTCGTTGGTCAGGGTCCGTGGTCGAAGTTGGGCATAAATCAACACGTGGGTAATCACGGGCATCACATCACGAGTGAGACAGTTTGCACATGCTTTTCTTAAAATCTGACTCTCAGCATCCCAGCCAAGCCACCTGAATTTGGAGAGAGAGTCTCCGCGGAGCTGGGTCGAAGGATTCGCAGGAAAGAAACACACTAGAAAAGGAGGGACGGGATTCACAGTCGTTGGAAGGAGCCGGGGGAGGTGACATCAAAGGGAAGTGTGATAGCGGGGTGTAGGATTCGAGGAACTCCACTAGGTAACTGTGATTGATTGCCAAGAGCTTCGTTACGACCGAAGAGCAAGAAGCAAGATTCACGATCGTGAAAGTGGTGTGGTTTTCATCTTTTCGTTTGATGCACTCATGATCGTTACGGGTTTTCTTGATTTCACAAATGAATTCAATTCGGAAACTTTGGTAAATATGGCAAACATACGAATACACCGATTGAAACATGTAGCTTGGAAAGAAAGAAAGAAAGAAAGAAAGAAAGAAAGAAAGAAAGAAAGAAAGAAAGAAAGCCAGTAACATCGGACTACGACGACGACGACGACACCATCACAAGCGCTTCTGACAAAAGCAAGAAAAAAAAAAGTGACCAAAAGTCCACGCACAACCAACGTTCGACGTACGTCCCCTAACCCAAGCCACCCAAGTGGCCAATTCCCCCGGATTTCCTGAAGCTGGACGCGTTCTGTCCTTGTGCGTCCCCGACTGGTCCGGTTCGCCCGTCGTCATTTGTGCAAGTGGCCGAAAGTGACACCATCGTCAGCAACCACATCGCCGTCATTTTCAAGCCAAGGTTTGGGCAAAGAACAAAAGTGCGCTACTGTTGGCGTGAAGTCGGTATCACCTTCATGCTCGTGATCCCCAGAGTGGACATCGATGCGTCTTGTTTGCAGGAAGTCTTCACAATTCACGGTGCTATCCCCAAAGATACATGTATGGCTATGCCGAGTTAAGGCAACCGGGAAACAGCTTTTCGAGCTCAGCCGGCCAAGACACGGGACGAGAAAGAT
This sequence comes from Neurospora discreta FGSC 8579, assembly GCA_009805215.1. Taxonomy (NCBI): domain Eukaryota; kingdom Fungi; phylum Ascomycota; class Sordariomycetes; order Sordariales; family Sordariaceae; genus Neurospora; species Neurospora discreta. The sequence continues at coordinate 70,778 of RANX01000087.1, read as the reverse complement.
GGAGTGCAATGGATGCAAGACGGCAAAGAGAAAGTGATTGATGGAAGCCACAGAATGACTGCACTGACCAGAAGACACAAAACCGCTCCGAGTCACCCACCATCACGAAACTCTTGGCAACGCTCTTGGCGTCAATAGTATTGGTCAGGCCCAGCCGTCCTTGCCCGTCCTGACCAATCCTGAATCACACGTTGCCCAATCTTTCGTTACATGTACGCTGTTTGTTACATACGCTGCATCTCATTTGCGAGGGAGGGAGTTCGGGAAGTCATGCACTCTAGAAGCAAATAAAGATGGTTGCTAGGACAGATTAGGGGATGGTCGGCTTTGCCTCTTCTCATTGGATGGCGGAGTACGATCTGCGAGAGTGTGGTGTTGTGGTGTTGCGATGCTGCGGTTTGGTTAAGTGAGGATGCTGCTGAAGGAGGTTGATCTCGGAAGGTCTGAGACGGCTCAGACGGGAGGGAATGAAGACGAGGAAGCGATGGGAAAGCTAAAGGGAGAAGAGGGGCTGGAGAAAAGACAAGAGAGTTCTTTCTGCCAGGACTGGTGTCAGACACACGTCCTTCGCCATGACAGAAGGAGAAAAGACTGAAATAGTGAAGGCATTCTGACATGTGGTCATGCAACCAAGTCTCGTTGAGAAAACAATGTGTACCGTCTCGCCTACCACTACCCCAACCCGTCGAGACGAAGTCGGCTGCGTGCGCCCCTTCAATAAACCACTGCACAACTCCAAATCCGGAGTAGTCAATCATGGGTTGACGATAACGGGAAGCAGCAGAGCTTGTTAGCGCCATCGCTCTGTCTTGTCACCGGGTCAGTAACCTCCCACCTACCATGCCCGAAAGAAGCGGCTGAAGGAAAAGTGGCGTTATCGGAGCAGCATTGCAGATTAAGAAACATCAACATGACCATACAAATCCTTCACGTGGTTGAGTCCAATAAGACTACATGGTTGGTATCGTGAAATTCAGGTATTCAGCCCCGGCTGCCTTGTCCTCTCCCGCGTTAGGCAGTTTTGTGAGGTTCTGTGAGGGGGAGACCGGGCAAGATAACAGCCTCGTAGTTCCAAGCATTTGCAAAATCGAGGAGATAACTTTCAAATCTTCATCAACCACGCCGACTGATCTGGCAGCAAAGTTCATGATTCCCGCTCTGCTATCTCCATCTTGTTTGTTGCTAAGGACTCTCTGCTGCCGAGGATCCGTGATCATTTGAATCACGTAGCAACAACAACAATGGATAACGACACGCCACCACCCATCCCACCACGTCCTCCAGGATGGGTGAGCAGCCCGCTCTCAAGTCCTGTGTCAGGACCGTGGCCATCCTCTGCAAGCAATGAGGAGGCTCCTCCTCCTCCCCTGCCTCCAAGGCGACCAACAAACGAGGAGCAACCGCCGGTTCTTGGAAGGCAATCAAGACCGTATAGTTACGTACCGCCGTCTCGGGAAGGTTCCGGCCAAAGCCCTCCTCCTCTGCCGCCACGGGTGACTCGACGGCCTGTTCCGCAGAGGGAGCAAGCCTCGTCGTCCTCATCGCAGCCGCAGCCTCAGTTGTCATCACCGCAGTTTGAGCCTTTCCGACCATAGTCTTTCCAGGCACCAACTGGGTATCAGGCTACATCAGCGGATTTTGAGGCTTTCAAAGGACAATACACACCATCAAACTTTGAGGCGTTTGATTCACAATATACGGCATACCAACCGCAACCGCAACCACCCCAATCACATCCTCAACCTCCTCCTCTACCTGGCCCACCTTCCTCATCCTCATCCCCATACTCGCCCTCTCTTCCTCCTCCTCCTCCTCCTCCACCACCACCACCTGGCCCTCCACCTTCCTCATCTTCCACATCCACATCCTCACCCCTCATCCCCTACGACAAATGGACCCCCCTCTTCCAACCCACCGGCTCGCCCAACCCCATCTTCATATCCCTCATGAAATCCTTCTTTGAGCTGCTCGTCGCTCAGCAAACACCCGAGATGAGACCGGCCGCTGCTGATGATGAAAACGGAGGCATCATGCTGGTTAGTGCACGTAGACAAACAAGTTCAAAGCTGTTGAGTCCGGAGAAGTGTAGTGAGTTTTTGGATGTGCAGGGGTTCGCGGTGGAGCATAATAGTTGTGAGTTTTTTTTTGATTTTTTGTTTACTTTGTTCTATGGTGAACCTGAGAGAGGGGAAGAGGAGAGGGGAGGAAGAGCAAAGATCAGAGAGGAAAGGAAAGGAAAGGGTGGCGAGGGGAAGGGGGGGAAGAAAAAGGACACTGGGGTATTTCATTCTCTTGAAGGCCGTGGTGTGCCGAGTGGTAAGGCACTTTGAGCGAGAGCGTTCATGGGCAGCTAGGACTGCTTCTGAGCGACTCTTGTTTGCTTGAAAGATTTTTGAAAGGGCACCATTTCCCAAGACCTTTTCCTCGCAAAGGAAGGAGATCTCCTAAACAAGATGAGACGTCCAGTGCTGCTTCATCGCTGGTCAGGCACCCTGAAATCGACGAGTGTCATCCATGTGTTACTTCATCGAAAATGCGGGCTCCACCTCCTCCTGCCCTTCCCCGTTATTCCTTCACTAGAGATACCTACTCCCACAACCACCACCTTGCTCACTCAATCCTCCCATCTCTTTCCCTCTTGAATTTCCTCTCTTTTTTTTCTTAGTTTCCTTGTGCCAGTTTCACCCTCCTCAAACCCCAATCTAAAAATAAAAAGAAAAAATAAAAAAAACCCATACTCACTTCTTCCAGGGAAACTCAACAAAACCCCCTGGTCAACCGCCCCCACCATCCCAGGCCTCCCCGACCCCTTCGCCGCCTTGACCCCCCTCGACAAAGCCGACTGGGAATTCCGCTTGATCCTCCAAGCATTCGGCATCCACCACCTCCCCATCCCGCGACCTCGTCCTTCTTCTCGCCCCTCTCCTGCCCATCCTACCGCTATAAACCCCTTCATCCCCTCCTGGTTCACAAACCTCCTGACCACCTCATCCGCCGATATCCCCGAAAGCATGCGAGTCCTTGGCATCGGTCAAACCCCCTTTTTAACGGAGCAAGGGTTCATCAAGTACATGGCGCTGGAAACGGCGGGTGAGCCCGATAGAGGGTTTGAGGGGGTGAATGCGGCGCTTAGGTACTATGGAAACTCACAGGGGATGGAGGGGTGGATGGACAAACTGGGTCCGATGATACCGAGGGAGATGTTCCCTTTGAGTTGTCCAAGAGAAGTCCAAGCGGCGGTGGATCTGGGACAGGCGAAGCATGGACGGCTATGCGAGGAGGCGCTGGCGGGCTCGAGAGCGTATTGTGAGATGGCGGCAGAGGGGAGGAGACATGCGTTGGAGTTGGTGGATGATTATAGGTATGTGAGGGTCGATCAGTTTGGGAATCGGATTTGATGGGGGCCTGGCCGGAAGGGATCAAGTTGGTAACGGGGTATTAAATGGGTGACTGAGAGAAAAATAAAAATAAGAAACCTAACCTAATCTGCCTGTACTTCACGGTTGCTTGTACGTACGTACCCAAGATTACGTAGACCTCCGGTGCCTTGTTGACTCTGAGAGGAAAAGTATCTAATGTTGACAATTCGGTCTATAGGTAGGTAGGGAAGTTTTACAAAAGAATAGTGGTCCGTGGGGATGCGGGAGCGCGAGGGCGAGGACATAAACTGCTTTTGGCTTCCGCGGGTTATCCGTGCTCATCTTACAGCATACAATTGATGATGTCTTGTAGAAGAAGAAAAGAAGAAGGTTGAGTGGCTTTAGACATGGTCAGGAGACCTGACTTTGGCATACATTATTCCATTGGGTTCGTAATCTAACGACAATCGCAGGTCGTCCCCAGGCTCTTGGGGCCGTAACTGTTTATGACTTTCTCGTATGATGTGTTGACTAAGGGGTAATTGACTCTCAGCGGGAGTTCGACCGGACATGATACCATGACCTGTTGATGTTGTTGAAGAATAACACGTGTGTTGATAGGTGGCATCTTCATGACACAGCATATTTAGCTATGTTGCTACTCCTTGTAAGACCTTATGCCCGGCATGCTTAATTTCTAATCGTAGACTTCTGTCTACTGGGTCCTCTGCCCATCCACCTCACGACCCCGTTCTTCTGATCTGAACGGATATACGACCCGATCAAACATCACCCAACCTATGACCCAGTAGCCTCCCGATAAAACGTCAAACTCCTATTCGCTCCCGCCGCCACAAACATCTCCCCTTTACCCATGCCCGGCGCCAGTGCCTTGTCCGACTTTGGCAACCACCTCACACACCAGAGGGCGCTTTCCGTCTCGCTGTGCGTCGCGACACAGACACCCCTCGCCACATCCCACACCCTGACTTTGCCGTCCAGTGATCCGCTCAACAGGTACTCGCCCGTATCGTTCCAGTCGATCGAAGTGATCCACGCAGGCCGGGTGCCCGTGGCAGAGAGGTTGGCGACGTGTTCGCCGTGCTGCATGTCGTAGATGGCGATGATGCCTGCGTTGCCAGCAGCGGCGAGGCGCTTGCAGCCCGGGGAGAAGGCGACGGCGCGGATTGGCTTTGCGAGGCCTGTTTTTGTCTCTCGTTAGCCACCCATTCATTCACCCACCCATCCCCCACGGGAACGAAGAGAAACCTACCAGAAAGCGAATACACCATCCTCCCCGCATCATTATTAAACACATACACCCCCCCATTTTCATGTCCACTCGCCGTGAACTTGCCATCCCTACTCAAATCCACCGCCATCGCAAAGCTTCCCGTCCCTACACTGTCGTGCCCACCACCACCACCACCTGCACTCGCCCCCGTCTCATAGCTCTGTATCTTTTCCTTCCCCAACACATCCCACACGTGAATCCGTCCATCGCTCGTCGTAGCCGCTAGGTACCCCTCGTCCGCACTCAGCGCAACAGCCCAGACATCCCCTTTCTCCTTCTTGTTGGCGGGTGTGGGGAGTGTCCAGTAGAGCGACCACTGGTCGGTTTCGGGGTTGCGGTGCCAGACTTTGGTGTCGCCGCCGAAACCGACGGAGACAAAGGTGTTGCCGGGGCCGCTGCGGGCGGTGGTGATGTGGTGGCAGCCGAGACGGTGGGCGTTGGAGAGGGTTTGCGTCAGAGGGAAGGTGGGCGAGGTGGTGGTGCTGTGGATGAGCAGGTGAGAGGAGCCCGAGGCGGAGATGAGAGCGTTGGGGGTCGGTGCTAGGGAAAAGATTTCGGTTGGGTGGGCTGGAGGAATGGGTGTTAGTTGCGATACGATGCGATTTCGAGGAGAGGTTTGGTGGGCGTAGAGGAGGTGTTGGAGGGGAAGCCATGGTGATGGAGGGAGGGAGGGAGGGAGGGAGGGAGGGGAGTTTACCTTGGTCCACCGTGTGGAGGGTTAGGTATTGTTTCGACTGCAGTAAAGGTCAGTGTTGAAGCGTGTTGACTGTAGACTTGTGACTTCTCACCATTGTCACCTGTCCATACACGAGGCGATCGGAGATTGCTTTGCGACAGGAAAGTTGTTGAAGAGGAGGAAGCTGTTTGGAGAAGGAAAATGGTCCTGGCTGGTGCCCGTTGGAGAGACAAGCAATGGTGGGGCAGCGACTGCAGCTTTCAAGACGTCACATCCGCGGTGCTAGCCGGGGTGCTCCAGAGCCGCCTCCAGGTAGGTACGTAGGTACTTATCCGCTATTTCAAGGGAATAGAATCCACCTTGAACATGGGCTGGATCGACTATCTTTAATCATGATCAAAAAGGGCAAACAATGTGCGGTTTTACTATTTGATTTGATTTGCAATGGACGGGAAGCCCAAAGTTAGGTGGTATCATCCGTATCCTGGGAGCGCTACCGGTGCCCTATTTAGTGATACCGGGCGCGGACACACATTCGTTAGGTATATGTACAGAATAGTATACATTGTCTCGTTTCCACACCTGGACACCTACACTTAGATCGTACATAGATGTTGTGTGGTATGGGACAAATATAGCAACAGTTACGTGCCATCTTTTCCCGGGCATTTTCACATGCCTTGATCCCATCGGGCATCCTCCCTCTCTCTCTCCTCCAACTCGGCATGCGCCGCTTAGTAGGCCTTGGCGTTGCTGCCACCATTACGGTCCATGAAGCCCTTGAGCTCTGTTGGGTGTTCAGTCAGTCAGTCAGCATATCTCTCCCTAACACCCAAAGACAAGTATCCAAGCCAGGTCCATCACATACTTCCCAAGCAGGCGGAGCACAAGTGGTGCATCCTCTTGAGGTTGCCGCAAGCCGGGCACCGGTTGAGATGTGTCACGTCCTTGAGCGCCTTGCCGGCCATCTGCCTGTGTCTCTTCTTCATGTGCGACGTCTTCTTCTTGGGCACGGCGCGCAGGATACCCTCCCAGATGTCCTCGAGCAGCGACGGTATCGACGGGAGGAGCGAGATGGCGGCGGCGGCGGGCACAGCGAAGTTGAGGGCGGGGACACCGAAGCGCTGTGTCCTGAGGGTCTGGAAGAGGGTCGAGGGGTTGAAGAGCCGCATCGCGGGGGCGGCAGCAGCAGTCATGGCGGCCATTTTTTGCAGATCGGGGTATGGGGTTTGGTTGCTGGGGTAGTATAGAGGGGGGTTCGAGATGGGAGGTTTTCGGGTATGTATGCGCAAAAAGTAGTCTAGTCGAGTTGTACTTGTCGCGCGAGATAGTGCCGTCTTCGGTTCTGTCCCTCCCTTTTTTTTTTCTGATTCCAAACCCTGCTATGTGGCCGTCAAGGTGCTGTGTCCGGGTGTTCGGATCGCGAATCGGGGAATCGGTGATCGGAGAGCGGAGTGTGTGTGATCTTGGACCGGACCCAAAGGTGCTCTATCCTCTCTCTCTCTGCCGGCGCCGAAAGTCGAGACTGGCACCGCGCGCGGGACGGCATCGATCCCATCGTGGAGATCCACCCATCTCAAAAAATTCGGGCATGGGTGACACGGACCATTCGCTGTCCCCCCCCCCCCCCCCCCAGGTCTTTTGTTAGTGCAATTAGTGCAGCACTCACTGTCAAGTCAGTGCAGGTGCTGCTAAACCCAATCCGGGTGTTCCTGAAGCACTGACTCCACAAGGCCAATCAAACGAGCTGGGCGGCAAGATGCGTCTCTGCCCCCTTTCCCACCTCAGCTCTCAGTGATTCGCCTGATTCGCAGTGATTCGCAGCTTCAATTTGGCAGTCGACCCCCAGTTGACCCCCTGGAAGGGAAATTGTTGTTTGGCAACGTGCAGCAGCAGCAGCAGCAGTGACAACAGTCCCAGGTCCCTCCCGTCTGGCCCCCAGTTGAAGTTCCCGTCAGTAGTGTAGTGCAGAACTGGAATACGGGGACAGGGAAAAGCAGCACCATCACGTTCTCTTGCCCGTCGGCCATCCCATCCCATCCCATCCCATCCCCATTGCATTGCTTGTCCCCTAATTGCACTTTTCGTTTCATTTCACGAACCACGACACACTTCCACGTCCACACACCACCACCACCATTTCTCTTCTTTTCCCGTTGTCCATCCCGTCTCCAGTCCAGTCCAGTCCAGTCCAACCCACGCCCTTCCTTCGACCGCCCGACAGCCCTTCCTCTCCATTCGCTTCTACTTTTTGTTCCGCCGCCAATTCTCTCTCCTCGTACCCTCAGCTGCTTTTTGGAATAGCCCCCAAGTCAGCAATCATGTCGACCATGGGCCCTGCCACCGTCCACCCCGAGACCCACGTCGGTTTCGACAGTATCACCTCCCAGATTGAGCGCAAGCTGCTTAAGCGCGGCTTCCAGTTCAATGTCATCTGCGTCGGTATGTGTTGACCTCTCCATTAGGTTCTCTGCCCATCCATCAACCTATGCTCAAGCTAACACCCACCCCCCCTTCCACCCAGGCCAAACCGGTCTCGGCAAGTCGACCCTCATCAACACCATCTTCGCTTCCCACCTCATCGACTCCAAGGGTCGCCTCCAACCCGACGAGACGGTCCGCTCCACCACCGAGATCCAGTCCGTGTCCCACATCATCGAGGAGAATGGCGTCCGTCTCCGCCTCAACATTGTCGACACCCCCGGCTACGGCGACATGATCAACAACGACCGCTGCTGGGATCCCATTGTCAAGTACATCAAGGACCAGCACTCTGCCTACCTCCGCAAGGAGCTTACTGCCCAGCGTGAGCGCTACATCCAGGACACCCGCATTCACTGCTGCCTCTTCTTTATCCAGCCCTCGGGCCACTCGCTCAAGCCCATCGACATTGTCGTCCTCAAGAAGCTGTCGGATGTCGTCAACGTGGTGCCCGTGATTGCCAAGTCGGACTCCCTTACGCTGGAAGAACGCCAGGCCTTCAAGGAGCGCATCAAGGAGGAGTTTGCCTTCCACAACCTCAAGATGTACCCCTACGACAACGACGAGCTTGACGAGGAGGAGCGCTCCTTGAACCAGCAGATCAAGGTGGGTTTTTGTACCTGTACTGTGCTGTAATAAGGACTTGATAATAGCTAACGCGAACACACAGAGCCTCATTCCCTTTGCTGTCGTCGGTTCCGAAAAGAACATTGTTGTCAACGGCAAGCAGGTCCGTGGCCGCCAGAACCGCTGGGGCGTGATCAACGTGGAGGACGAGAACCACTGCGAATTCATCTACCTCCGAAACTTCCTCCTCCGCACCCACCTCCAGGACCTCATCGAGACCACATCCCAGATCCACTACGAAACCTTCCGTGCCAAGCAGCTATTGGCGCTCAAGGAAAGCAGTGCACAGGGACACAGCAGCAGGCCAATCAGCCCGGCTGCGGATCGCGAGATGAGCCGCAGCTCTCAACGTATGACCATGAACGGCTACTAGGAGAAGCCCAACCACAATCAATGAGGACAGCACACCTGACGGAGAGTCGGCAACACACTGCAATCCCCCGATATAAACGAACGACGACCGATACGCCCTCGGGGAGATTATGGCGGCAGAACTAAAAAGGCTTGGTTTGGGTCGGGAAACAAGCGATGGCGCAAACGGGATGCAATGCGTTTATTCACTACACTGCCACGTCTTGTTGGTGATGGTTATTTCGGTGGAGTGGAAGACTTCTTAAATGCCCTTAATTTCTTTTTTTTTAGTACCGGAGGCTCCTACGCATCTCTACAGCTTGTTGCGCCGACTTTCTATCTTAATGAGGCCTTGTTTCAGAGCATATGCACTTTGAGGGCTAGATTCAATATTTTATGGATTACATACAAATATGCTGAGAAAGGCGGATGGGGAGCATTCCTGGGGAGGTCCGAGACAGACGGAGCAGTTTAGAGACGAGGTTCTTGGGCCAGCTTAATTGTAGCCATGTCGTTTTATACAGATGTTCAATACCCAGCTTATTACGTACCTAACCGGCTTAGTCCTCTTGACTCTGATGATGATGATGATGATGAAGATGAATGTGTTTGGCTAGTATGACCTACTTGCTCTGTTGAAGAACAAACAGCCTGGAAGCTCAAAGCTGACAACAGCCCGTCCCGGGATGCCCTAGACTGACGTTAACTCCACGGGGGGCTTTACACACAGTACCTCTAAACTCTTCGCCCCGACCAATCCACGCGTGCCGTTCTTAGAGACACGTCCCACTCCGGTGTGGATTTCCCTTTCCCTTTTGTGATTCCCGCATTTCCCACCTTTCCATCTTGTCTTCCCTTCTTTCTCATTCGCATGTCCACAATCTCATCCTGGAATCCGATCCAAGACAACCAACCAACATTATACCTTGGAATCGCCAAATCATATGTCCATGGAAAGTCAACACCGAAAATAAAGTAAACATGCGCTTCTTCATCATCATCACCGACCACACGGAAGCTTGTCAGTCGCATACACATCGCCACCATCCATAGCACCATCCATAGCATAACCGTCTACATTGCATCACCATCACCATCCGGAACGGACAAACTTTGCCAATACATGAATGTAGTCTTTACGGACGACAGAATGGCCACCAAGATGGATCTGGACCCGGATCCAAAAGACCCAAAAGACCCAGATGTCGAAATGATGGATGTAGATGACGATGATGATGATGACGATTTTGACGCTGACGAACTGGATGCTTATTTCCAGGCGTATGGGCTGGATCAAGTACGAGAACCGGTTCGGTGGGTGTCACCTGGATGGGGACAGCAGCAGCAGCAGCAGCAGCAAGTACCGCCGCCTTCGGCACAACGGGATGAGCCTGAATCCAATCACCGATATGGACCGAACTACCAAGGAGAGCGCTCCAGATGGAAAGGGAAGGGGAAGGGGAAGGCTGTTGACCTCGACTTGGATGATGAAGTAGATGAGGAACTACTGGGAGATGCGTATTTCCAGGCTCAGGTGCAGGTTCAGGTGCAGGCGCAGGGACTTCAGGGGCTTCAGGGGATTGATCAGGATCACGAGAGGCCGCCTCCTTCTTATCAACCTCGAGTACCACAACCCCCAGTTCAACAGCAGGCTGCTTCCATTCCAGGGCGAAATCCGAAGTTGAAAGGAAAGCAGAAAGAGAAAGCTTATGGACAAGGGGACGTACTAGGGCTAGATGGTGGTCCTGCTGGGCGACTACCTCTAGAGAAAAATTCTGCTGGGTTCGGGACAGGCGATGTCCTAGGTCGAGACGCTGAATCTTCAAGGGACATACTCGCAAGAGAAAGTAGGATTGGCAAAGTCCGAGCATGGCTGGACCTGGACCAAGCTCCTGACCTCCCTAGAGGTACTATCAACTCCAATCCACAACCCACGTTATCCGGTCTCAGGAACATCCACAACCAGGACCCCACTGCCACTAGCCAACAGCAACTACAGCAAACAAAAAAGGATGGTCAGACAAAGGCAGAAGGCCAAGAACAAGAACAAGGTGGGGGAGAAGTTGATGGGAAGAAAGAAGCCGCCCCTCCAATAGACGACCCCGACGACTCGGAAGCCTCCATCGCTGCTCGTCCGATCGTCTCGCATGATCCAGACCATCCTGATCGCCCGATTGATGTGGACGTTAAGCTTGCGAGGGGGGTTGTTCGGCATGTGCTTATGACTGAGAAGTTTCCCGAGGTTTGGCCTGTTTCGGAGGCGCGGGTGCAAGAGATGGTTCGAGGACGGAAGGGAGAGGAGGGACAGGAGGGCCAGGAGAATGAGGAGGAGAAAGAGGTGCATGATTCCAAGGGACAGACAGGCAAGAAGGAAGTGGTGATTCCGAACGGGGTGGTGATGCTCGTCAGGGGTATCCAATACCTCAGGATGCCTCCTGAATATCTGGATAACTCGCAACTTGGTTCGGAGTATGATGAATACGAGGATGATTCACAGCGCGGAAGTACTCCCGCTTTTGAGCTCGGAAACAAACAGCCTCGTGCATATGTCGACGATTACGACAATCACACCAGTAACTACAGCGAGCACGAAACAAGGCAACCCTCGTCCGGTAAACACAGCGCTCAAACACCCGCGAAGGAACTTAACCACAACCACCACGAAGTCCCAGAAATCCACCTCTCAAAATCCACCACCAGCCATCCCTTCACCATCGCTGACTCTGACTCCGACTCCGACATTCCCATGTCCAACACCGACTACCACCTCCCTCCACCATCCAGCCAAATCCCCCCACCACACAGCCAATCCTCCATGTCCATGTCCCGCAAACGCACCTGGTCCCAACGGCATGACTTTGACCATCCCTCCTCCTCTCCACCCTCTCCATCCCCTTCACCCCCTTCACTCCCTCACTATCCAAATATCTTCGACAACCGCACCCCTCCCCCACGACCACCCAGTTCCTCCTCCTTCCCTTCCCAACCACCCACTGGCCCTCCAGACCTCGTCATCCGTTTGCTTCTTGACGACGGCGAGTTCTGGGTACAAGCCATTCTGAGGCCCGAGTTCCATCACTTGGTGCTGGGATACGATTTCGATGAGTGGGCTTCTGTTACGCACTTGGAAGGAAATGAACCAAAAGCAGGAGGGGATCAAGCAAAGGAAGTGGGAAAGGGTGAAGGGGGAAAAGAAAAGACAGCGGAAGAAATAGCCAGGGAAGAGGAAGAGAAGGAGCAGGAGAAGTGGCAGATAAAGTGGGAGGAAAAGGCAAGGGGGGACGTGATGGAGGGAGTGTATGTTAGGTTGGTGGGGGATGTGGTGGTGGAGTTTGAGGAGGTTGATGTTGCGCCGAAGCCGAAGCCACAGCCGATGCCGATGCCGATGCCTTGGCCGATGCCGATGCCGATGGGGAATGATACCGGGGTGAGTAAGGGACAGGAAAAGGAGAAGGGTATGAGGGGGGGGAATGGGAAGCAGCAGGCAGGGGGTGAAATAAAGGGAGGGATGAAAAATAGAAGAGGAAAGATGGGTATGGTTGATGATGGGATAGGTGATCCGGAAAAGTTGGAAAAGCTGAGAAGAGAGGCTATGGAGCGAAAGTGGCTTGAAAAGTGGAAGGAAATCGAAGCCATGGTAGCAAAAGAACAAGAAGTAAACGAAGCAAAAGAGGATGTTAAACCAAAGACGACCAAAATGGTCTGTTTAGTGGTAGGCCACGTGGTCCCGGTCGGGTGGGACAGGAAGTTCATGAGAGAGAGGAAGAAAGCACAACTCAAGGCCATGGCAGAGGAACTAGGTCCCGTCTTGGAAGTGTCATCGACAACAGGGGATGAGATGGACCTAGAGAAGAAGAAGAAGAAGGAGGAGCCTGAAAATCCAAATCAGCCTTGGTGGGTGGCAACTGGATACAGAGCGGAAATAGAGGCGTTTGAGCGGAAGTTGAGGAAAGCAGCAGAAGCTCGGGCAAAGGAGGCAGAAGAGGCAGAGAAGGCCAGGCAAGCAGAGCAGGCAAAGGAGTGGGCTCACCTCTGGGCCAAAAACGAAAGATTGTTGAAGGCTGAGAAGGCACAAAAACCGTCTGAGATCAAAGGTCCGGATCCCAGATATGTTCTTCCACCAGAGTGGAAAGACCTGAACATCTTTGAGGTCGACAGACTCATCAAGGAGTGGGAAAAACAGAACAGGCCAAAAGAGCCAAAGCCACCAAAGCCACCGAACCCCGACAAGGACCAGATTATTACCGCGAGACAGGTACCGCGATTCCATCCGTCCTTGACTGCACAGGAAGTCTTCTTTTTGCAAAATCCAGGTCGAAAGCCTGTTGAAAAGGCACCGGAACCGGAGTACGTAGCATCGGAACTTAGGGCAGTCTTGGGTCAGCAAGATACTCGTCCAGCGGCGATTGTAAACAATCAGCAGATGCAGAGGAAAAGAATCTTGGAGCTTCCACCTAGGGGTCAGCGGCGGCCGCAGCAGGGACCGGGACCGGGACCTGGACTGCCGCCTCACCTTCAGCCGAATCCGTTGTCACAGCCGCCTCGCCATCCGCCCCAGGGTCAGGTACAACCTCGTCCGCAGCCTTGTTCAGTGGCACAACCTGATCCCAGACCTCATGCACGAGCTCAGCCTCAACCTCAGTTTCGACCTCAACCACCAACTCGACTTCAACCTCGACCCCAACTACCACCGCAGCCTCCAGCCCAACCACACTTTCAGCCGCAAGCTCAAGGTCGGCCACAGTTTTCACAGCAGCAACCACCTGCACAACCACAACCACAAGCCCAACCATATCCTCGACCACAACCACAACACCCACCACCCCGTCTACCACCTCAACCTCCTCCCCACCCCCCTCCCAAACCCAACCCCCACCTAGCCACCGACCCCACCATCACCCTCAGACTCTGCCCCCTCCGCCAAATCCCCCACCTCCCCTACCCCCAAAACTGGATGGTCAACGTCCTAGCCATCATCGTTTCCGTTTCCGCCGTCGAACCCAGTCCAATGCCACCCACCTTCACCCAACGGATCGTCCGCCTCGCAGACCAATCGACCGCCAAACACATCTTGCTTAACGTCTTCTTGGACGCAGAGGACTTTGATCCCAAGCCGGGGGAGGTGGTCCTGTTGATGGGAGTGAAGAATCATAAGTTTGAAGGTGGGTGTTTGAAAAAGTACTGGAGTGATCGGCCGCCCGAGGGAAGTAAGTGGAGGTGGTGGGTGGGAGAGGAGGAGTTGGCGGGGATTGGGTGGTGTAGGGAGGCGGTGGAGGGGTTGAGGGGGTGGTGGAGGGAGAATGAGAGGGGGAGGGAGAGGGGGGGAGAAGGTGGTGGTGGTGGTGGTGTGTGATGGTGATAATGATATTGTTAATAGGAGCTTATTGGATACTTTCTTTTCTTTTCTAATTCATATATGCCAACCTACATTGCAGCTCAACTTGTCCGTTCCCGGTGCGCGTTATAAGCCGAGTGAAAGCGGGATGAGGAAGGAGAGGGCTGGAGGACTACGAGTGAGATTGTGGAAGAGAGATGATGGAAGGGGTAACTCGGGGGTTTTTGTCGTTGGAGAACAGTGAGAGGACGGGATGTGCCTTCACTTGATGTCCATGAGTAGGTACTTACCTACTTTCTCTTCAAACTTCTTGCAGGTCATGGGACGTCTGTGAAGGAAGAGCAGACCAATACTCAGCTGTCACGCTTTCGCCGTTTTGGATGAGCAAGGTCACAATCATTATTAATGGTCAAGACAAAACACAGAGTTTCTGCGACATCAAATAGCATCTCATTCAGGCCATTCACTAACGACAACTGAACTCTATTAACACCATTTCTACGATATTTTGGGTCTTTTTGGCCCTTATATCCTCGTCCTTTCCATCATGGCAGTCATAGGCATTTCAACATCATCACCGCAAGCTCGCCATCCTTGGCTTTATAGACCGCAATGTCCACACCGCACAGCACCCGCCCCCCTCCTCATATCCCAGATCACGAAAATCATCGTGGGCTATTCACAGAATCCAGCAAATCTCAAAAGCACTTCGCTTGTCTGCCGCTCTCTCAATGCTGCCGTGCAACCCCGTCTCTTTCGGTGTCTGGTACTCCCCACATTCGAAGCCTCGACGCCAGATCCTTCCAAGCCTCTTGCCTACCCACTTAGCCCTGACTACACTCACGGCGAAAACCGCGGTATGGACTGCGATTATACTCGCATCTATTACCGGTTGACAACTTACTCAGGCAAGTTCCTTGATGAATGCCATCTTCAAGATCAGGATGGACCACCCGGCTTGAGTCCAATTTCATTTCTATGGCGTGTCCACACGATACTCCGCCCGTTTCCTTTGTCCGGCTTAGTCCTGCCAACAAACGGCATGTCCCTCCCGGAGCAGACTTTATCTGGTCTTGTACACTGAGGTGTCTCAAAACGATACTTCTTTGTGCAATTTTGGCACTTTCTGTTGGACTCATTGTAAAAGGCATTTCGAAGCAGTATATGGGCCGCCCAGCTAAGATGCTACAGGAGAAGAGCGTCGGAGGAACGGAAAGTGGAGATGAGAAAAAGGTTAGCACTCGGTCAACGGACTTCCTCTTAGAAAGGCATTAGTACGGCATTTTATCATGGACTTGGTCGTGTCAGAGGGGGCGGTTCTCTGGCGGATGAAACCAGCTGCGATGAAAGATGGAAAGCCGGCCGCATTCAGAAGCAATGGAGATGAACGCAATTCTTACTCCCTCTTTTTCTTTTGCTGCCTTTGATGCCGTCTACTTTCACGGTTTCTTGTGGGTTTCCATTACACGAGTACTTGAGCATGCTTCCTCCCTCAACCGTCTGGCTAATTCACTCCCACCCCCACAATGTTGTGAGCTACGACAATGACCTGAACAGCACATCACGGTTCTTCAAGGTCCGCGTTTACGTGCCATGAGAACCACGCAGACATCCATTCTCATCGCATCTTCTGAGCGAGTGTCCTTTCGTGAGTCTCGCGGCTTCCTATTCGCACCTAGGTACTGCAAAAAGGTAACATCTCCAGTCTCCCTCCCTCCCTCCTTACCTACCTATACATACCTCCTCCTCGAATCCTCGCTGCTCAAAGTCGTATCAGCGCTCTCCTACCAGAGATCGCCTCGAGTTGCATCATTCTATATTCTAGGTACCTACCTACTTACTCCTGCACTTTGTGTTTGAGGGCCCGCTCATACCTACCGTACATATCATCCCCAAGGCGGTCGCCTCTGCATTGGTACGGTACATACCAAAGAAGTAGGTAACAGTGATCAATAATGATTCGGTACCTGCTTTTAGAGTACTACCTGCCCAAGGTAGGTAGGTAGGTAGGTAGAGGTAGGTAAGAAGAGGGTGGGACTCTTTCAGGATGCGATGCGATGCTGCAAGGACGAGCACGAGCCGAGAGAGAGAGAGAGGTGGGGGAGAGGAGAAAAGCATGGCAGCGCGTAGAAGGTCGGCCAAAAGGGTGCAGAACTAAGGGCAATTTGTAAAGCTGCATATGGAGGTACTATAGGCGGCAACCTCAAGAATAGGTACCTGGGTATGTCTGCTCAAACTGGTCCGTTGGGGGTTTGCGTACAATTTGATCATAGGGGGGAGACAGGTGACGGACATGATTGTCTCTGGGGATATGGAGCCGAGCAAAAGCCTAGAAGCTATGAAAGATTTCGAGGGTTAGTATAGGTAGTAGGTATTTGTGTACAATAAGATGGCGCAATGCAGTGAGAAATGGAAAGAAAAAAAAAGCCAAGAGTGGTGGAGGAGTGTTCTTTGTTTTGTTTCCCATGGGCGATATCTTTCTGCAGCGGCACCAGTACCTACCTACCTAGGTAGCCAGTCTATGCTCATGACAGGGAAAGGCAAGGAAACATATCAGAATTGATAGATAAGGTCGTGTAGGGGTAACGATTGCAATGTGTATGTAGGTATGTACCATCCACGCAACCTCACATCACCCTCCTGCACCTACCTGGGTACCTACCTACCGATCCATACTTCGCAATGTCACTGCAAGCAATGAACCCACCTATCGCTCAGAATATCTGACCCGCTGCTAAGCACCCTCTCCCGCGCCCAAAAAAAAAGAAGAAAGAAAAGAAAGAAAGAAAAAAAAGAAAACCTACCCAGTCTCACCACAGCCCACCCCCAGAAAAACACCCAGAACATGGCCATTTCTGTACCTTCAGAATTCATCTCATCATATATTTAAGGCCCTGTCATTTCACCTTCTATTTCCATTTAATCCTGTAGTATTTGCGATATCTGGTCTATCTAGGCATTGGTAGGTACTCTTGCTCCAAGGCCAGGCTGCTTTTGAAAGGCAAAAAACAGGTTGCTAATGCTACGGTTCTTTTTTTTTTTCTTTTTTTTTTCTTTTTTTCTTTTAATTGTTTTTTTTTTTTATATAAGTGGTAGGGGCGAGGCACCGTGATGGCCAACAATTGTCCATGATGCAATGTACATGTACATAGCGGGAGAAAGTGTAAGTGTTATTCCCACCTTCCCCTTGCAGTAGGTCCAAGGCCATGCCCAAGAAGGCCAAGAACGTGCAACGCAACGCAAGATGCGATCTAGGTTCCACTGCCGAGTGCCGGACCCCCCCGTTTATAGCCGGGCAATGTCACCTTTCCCAATTCTCTTCCGTAGTACATACGTAGGAGTGTACTTTGAAGGCGTGCGGTGGTGGTGGTGACACAGCCTCCAACTCCCAACTCGCAAACTCTTAACTCCGACCGATTGTGCTTTTCTTCTTCGGTTGTTTCCCGGTTTCGCACCCCCATATGTTTTTTCTCCGCAATACCTACACTACAGCAGAACCTCGGCATCGATTCGATCCCGGATGACGACGTTCGGATTCGGAAGGTCAGAAAGGTCGTTGAGGAGAAAATGGAAGGGAGGGGAGGGGAAAAGGGAGGGGTTATGATGCGATGTCTTGGTCTTGATGGATGGTTTTGTGGTACTGTACAACCCTGATTCTTTTTTTTTTTTTTTTTTTTTTTTTTTTTTTTTTTTTTTTTTTTTTTTTTTTTTTTTACTTTTTTTCCGTCGCATGGAGAGAGGGCACCATGCCAAGTTCGCTACTCTAGGCACTCGCGACCTACAGTAGAGGTAATCATGAGCTGTCGAACTGGGATAATGACAAGTGTCGTTGCGCATTGTCAGACCGTACGTGAGCTGGTGTGAAAGGCAGATATGCCCCCCTGGGGAGTGAGAACTGGGAAATGAGAAGTCAACATTGGGGATTGAGAAACGAGGGGCAAAAAGTAAAGATTGAGAACCTGGATGGCCAGTCGCGGATACGACGGGGCTATCGACCATCGACCATCTACCGGACGGCGCGCTGGACGCTACAGTAGCACGTGGGTAGAAACGGAGGGGAAAGAGGGCAGTGCTAGGATACCCTAGAAGGAGACATCGATATGCTCTGGAGAACGAATGGCCGAGGTTGTTGGCAAGGTCGGATATGACGACATTGCTAGCAGTCGAGGTATTGCGTGCTGCGCGCTGCGTGCGGGAGGTTACATGGTTCGAGACTGGAAGAAAGCAGCTGCCATAACGGGAGAGTGTGATAGATAGGAACAGGAACACGAACAGGAACAGGGACGCCAACACGGCATGGCGATCGGAGGAAGAAGTTCTCTCCAACGAGACAGACGGACGGTGATGTGACTGCGAGGATGGCGGGAGTATAAAAACCCTCTCCACCATCGTCAAGATCGTCACTGTTCAGGTTCCCCAGCCCCAACCAGCTCCTCGTCTCTGTTACCCATTCCTCAGCCTTTCTTCCTCTCTCATCACCTCCTCCGTCACAAAATGAAGACGTCCACCTTCTTGGCGGCCGTCTCGGCCCTCGCCGGCACCGCTGCTGCCGAGTCCATGGCCAAGCTGAGAGAGCTCAAGATCGACACCTGGGCCCGCCAGCAGGAGATCGGTGCCTACGATCTCGACCGCTACCAGCCCACTGCCGCCACTTCGTGCGTCAACGGCAAGGCGGGCGAGTACCAGTGCAACAACGTCGACTTGAAAGGATTCCTCCGTCATCAGGACATGGGATCGTCGACAAGGAAGGGCAATGACATCTGGGGTGAGTTTCCGTTGCCCCCATCTCCATCTCCATCTCCATCTCCATCTGGACACCCGAACCCGAGCGTGTGACACCGATGCTGATGCCGTGATGTGAAACAGGTTGGACCGCTCCCAACGGCCGTGAATTCGCCACGGTCGGCCAAACAGACGGCACCGCCTTCGTCGAGCTCCTCTCCGACGGTTCCCTCGTCTACCTCGGCCGCTTGCCCACCCAAACCACCTCTTCCTCCTGGCGCGACATGAAAGTCATCGGCAACCACGTCTACATTGGTTCCGAAGCCTCCAACCACGGCCTTCAAGTCTTCGACCTCACCAAGCTGCTGACCATCGACCCTTCCTCCCCCAAAGTCTTCTCCACCTCCTCCGACCTGACCGCCATCTACAAAGGCTTCGGGTCCTCGCACAACATCGTCGCGCACGAAGAGACCAACATGATCTACGCCGTCGGCACTGCCGCCTCGGCCGGCTGCCGGGGTGGTCTGTTCATGGTGAACGTCACCAACCCTGCCTCCCCCGTCAAGGCTGGCTGTCTGTCAGCAGGCGGCTACGTGCACGACGCGCAGTGCGTCATTTACAAGGGTCCCGACACCCGGTACACCGGTAAAGAAATCTGCTTCAACTTCAACGAGGACACGCTCGATATCGTGGACGTGACCAGCAAGTCGTCCCCAAGGACGTTGAGCTCCAAGACGTACACGGGAGCAAGCTACACCCACCAGGGCTGGTTGGTCGATAGCAGCATGAAGTACTTGTTGTTGGATGATGAGTTGGACGAGTACTACGGCGCGGGCAAGGCGGCGAACAAGAAGACGACTACGTATATCGTTGATATCAGCTCACTTACTGCTCCTGTTTTCAGCGGTCTGTACCAGAGCCCGGCTACGTCGATCGATCATAACCAGTATGTGGTTAAGGGGCTGAGCTACCAGAGCAACTACGGGTCCGGTCTGCGGGTTGTCGATGTGTCGAGCATTCCTTCCAAGCCGGATGGGTCGGGGTTGAAGCAGGTTGGCTTCTTTGACTGTTACCCTGAGGATGACAGTGTCGGTGGCCGGGCTGAGTTTACGGGCTCTTGGTCGGTGTATCCCTTCTTCAAGTCGGGATACGTGCTCCTGAACAGCATTGAGCGCGGGGTGTTCAGCTTGAAGTATACTGGTGCTGGTGCTGCCTTTGCGTCTGAGTGAAATGGGAAGCGGAAAGGACTGGCTGCTGTCCAGTCTTTTGAGGAGGAGGGGTTGTCAATGGGTTGAATGTTGTTGAAGCGCAGCTGATTTTGGAATATACTGAATGACAATCGCATAGGCGAGAAGCGCATGATGAATAAATGACGATGAAAGCACATGAAGTGAACGAAACGTGACTGAAGTGTGTGAAACTTTGGCGAGATCCAACTATTCGTAAGTCTGAAGAAATTAGGTCACGGAGCAAGATATCCGTCCAGAATTTGTGCCCAACAGGCACGCGCCGCTGTCCGGAAGGAACAAAGGGGGAAAAGTAGCCGTCATATGTCAGGAACATGGATGCCACGCGGCCTGGCTATAACACGAGAGAACAAAGGATTGGGAATGGAACAATGGATAGACAGAATCTGGTTTATAGTAATAGAACTCGAGAATGTCAAACATGGAAACGCGGAAAGGAGGGTATAACAAGAAGCTGAACTGTCACTTCACTGGTGCTAGGGGAGTGGTGAGAGTAGAGAAAAGGAAAGTCCGCTTACATACAGCCATCTGATTAAGTCGGTAGCATGGACTGATTGCTCGTTGGTTAGCGGTCGCTATCCGTATGGGCCACCCGTCCGTTGTCGGAAAACGTCGTTTGCTCGAAGAATCAGGATCTTCCTCTCAAATTGAGTCTCTCATCTCCTTCAGGGGTTTGGCTAGATCAGCCGCTCGGATAGAAATAGACAGTTGCTGGTGAAGGATCGCCAGCTTTTAACGGAAGACTTGCCTGCTCCTGGCACGAGTCAATACCCATTGTCTCTTCGGGAAAGAAAGAGACTTGAATAGGCTGTGAATAACGCCTTGTTCCCCTGATAGCGTGTTGGAACACCCATGGCCACTATGTATAAGACGTACTTATGCTTTCCACCCATACTCTGGGCTTCCTATCAAGCCATCATCATCAGCACTTTCGATCTTTTCACATCACTCACTTCGCAGAGAACTCACCATGCTGCCAACAAACCCGAGGTCCATCCTTGCCATCATTGCCGTAGCTGTTACGGTCTCAGCAAACCCCTATCCCAAACTTATCGGCTGCGTCGATGTCGTTGACATCAAGACAGGCAAAGTCACCGACTGCGTACCAATCGGCCAACTTCTGAACGGGCAAGAGTCCAACCAAACAAAACACGACGAAACACACGCCAGAAGGAGAGTAGCCAACGAAAATAACCTCTGTGTGAACCTCCAATTCAACACCCAGTCCCCTTCCACCACAGCCGGTCCTGACCAAAACCGCTGTGTCTCTATCCCCACCCTCCGCCAGCTCCAAACAGACAACCAGCACCAACACTCCCTGAAACCAAGAGGCGACGAGAGTGACACAAGCGCCTCCAACGAACCCTGCCTCGACGTCTACTACCTCTCCCCCAAGGACAACACCACCATGACCGGATCCTGCATCCCCATCTCCGACCTCGACAACTACGAAACCGTCACCCCCCACCACCACCAACTCCCCCCTTCTGATTCTGATTCCCCTTCCAATCAAGACCCCTACGCCACCAACTCCTCACCCCTCTCCTCCTCCTCCTCCAGACGCGACTTCGGCCCCGGCGTCAACTACACCTTTTGCACCGATCCCTACGACGTGACCACGCACCTCGAGCGCGAATCCCCGTCCCTTCTCGACTGCGTCATGATCCCCGCCAACGCCCTCGGCCGCAGCCGCTACTTCACCTACCGCACATCCATCACGGATTCGTACACTTTGTTGACAGCCAAGACGTGCGAGTTGGCGCTGCGGACGACGGGTACCGTGGTGAACAAGGGGACGATTATCAAGATTGGCAATACGGATATCGAGCGGTCGTATCTCCATGGAGTCCAGGCTATCAAGGAGTTGCCGGATAGTGCGGGGGGTAAGCAGCAGCTGTGGATGGCGCAGGGGTTTGAAGTCGAGGGGAAGTGGATGTGTTGGAATGGGGCCGAGACGAAGCGGTATCAGGTGAGGTTTGGGTATATGTTGACGGGGCGTAGGCCGGGGTGGTGGGAGGGGATGGGGAGTGCGTGAGTGTGTTGGGTGGTACGTACCTACCTACTAGAGTACTAGAGGGGAGGTGTCATTACCAAATTGTGAAGTGGAAGAGGGAAGGTGCATCAGTCTTCTTTTTGTTATTTTGAATTTCATATTCCGGCTTCCATGCTTCGTAGGTACCTAGTTTCAGGCGGCGTTGATCATTGAGATGAAGAACCATGTTCACGTACCCCAAACTTGTTGCCTCCTTTTAGGCAACTTCCGACTGATTCAAGTGCAAATGGTAGCCCTATACTGCTGTTGCCAGTCAAAGCTTGTGAACTGATCACGATGAGATGTCTGTTCATGTGGCGCTTTGAGATGCCAACAAGTCAAAACATTGTCAACTTCTCAATCATCAGCAGCAGCCCAAACTCGCCCTCGAAGGTCACGGACAACACAATCCCATGACACGGTACCTGGTCATCCGCACAAACGCCCAGATATCACCTTTGTGATCTCAAACAATGGACTTTCAATCGTTCGTTGCCCAAACTCTTTGTCCACCCCTGAGCCACCCGCATCCCGTTTCGCTCGCTGCCGCTCTTACCATAGTTCCCTCCACCCAAAATAACCACAATCCCAAGACTTCAAGTCAAAGAGAGTATTTAGAATCCTCTTCAGCCATGCTCAAGGATAAAACCCTCTGGCAGGAACTTCTTTTTCCGAGAGAATGGTCTATTCAGCTGAATAGCATCCTCGCCCAAAATCCGCATCAAGAGCCCGTGGTTCTACCGCACCAACACGCATTCGACAACCAAACCAAGAACCATCTGACTGCAAAATGCAACTCCCAACCAACCTCCTCACCTTCTTCCTCCTCACCACCTCCAGCTTCCTCTCCCTCATCACCGCCACCCCCATCGTCTCTCCCTCCAAAGAGTCCGCCACCATCAACGACCCCTCCGACCCCGCCATAGCCTTCTTCTCCTCCCTCCCCCCATCTCCCCCTTCCTCACCCAGCCCCTCCTCCTCCCCCACCACGACCGGCCTCACCCGCCTCTCCAACCGTGCAAACAACAAAGACTACTGCCGCGGCGGCGGCTACTTCAACGCCTCCTCCCGCGGCTCTCCCTGGATCGACGACTGCAAGGTGATCATCCACAACATTTCTCCCAGGGGAGGCACCTGGCACTACATGACGGGCACGCAGCGGACGCTCGTCAGCCACGGATCGTGTGCGTTGGGGGTCGAGAGCACGCCGGACGTGCCCAAGGGGCTGCAGACGTTGGTGGGCGATTTGGATATCGCCGAGTGGATCCAGAAGAGCATTGATCAGTTCCAGTGGAGTGGGAGGGTGGGTAGTTATGGGGATACGCAGTGTGTCAGTTGGAATTTCGAGGGGGATGAGTATACTTTGAGATGGGGGTTGTATCATTCTTGAGAAGGGGTGGAGAGGAGGGAGGGGATTATAGAAGGAAAGTAAAGGGGATTATCAAAGGGACGGAGTAAAGAGGAGGGGAGGGGTATGAGGTTTCTGCTTCTTTTTTTTTTTTGAGTCAAAGCTGTGGCCATTGCACTGTTTCTGTAACGGCTTTTACTTCTTCGATAAGGGGGACCAACCTTGATTTTTTGGTCTTCTTTTGGTTCTCCGTTGAGCAATGATGAAGAGGGTGCCAGGAGCTTATCCACTATTCGTGTCAATCTGTCTTGGCCATTTTGCATACTGCTTGACGTAGTAAGGAGTGAGCATGGTTTCTCAGCACTTCCTATACAATGAAGACAACAATACCTACTCTAAGAACAAGAGAGGATTGAATATACACTTTGCATCTTACTCTCATCTAACCAAAAAAAGGTTGAAGATGTTCTGATGCCCCATCTTGGACTTGCTCGTAGAAATTCATGTTTCGAGTTTTCCTCAGGTCCATCCGCTTCAACGAACAAAAAGATAACTGGATGCATGATACCTACCTGTCGAAGATCGGAGGCAGCAGTGGGAGCCTTGATACAAGGTGTATCCCACCCTTTCGGATAAGTGTCCTCAAGTACACTCAAGTTAAGGATGAGCAAGCCTTGTTTTGATTAAGGCTGGGCATAATGTGCGGTGGGAACTATGTCGGAGTGTACATCGGGGGGTGCCAACAGGGACATGCACTTGAATTATAGTTTCTCGTTAGTGAAGCTTCGTGAGAGCCGTGATGACAGCTGCAGGCACTACCAACAAAGTCAAAGATATGTAGTCCCGAACATCGTAGCACTTTGAGAGCATTCGGGTAGCCATCAACCCATATGTTTTACCTTCTCAGAAGCCTATTTGGAAAGCCTGCGGATCTCATCTTGGAATATCGTGAGAAGGACGGGGGGGAGTGACACCATGCATGCAGGGACCTTGTGACATCGGGCTTTCTCAACCACCTCTTGCTTTAGTGATGGTTGTTGATAAAGCCCTGTTGATGAAGGACAGAGCTCCATTCAGCAGTTTAAAGATCATTATCGGAGTAGCTTCAAATGTTAGCCTTGTATGGACCGATATGTGGCCTCTGATACTTTTTGATTGACAGTTCAACGGATGCATCGAACACCGGAGTTGCCTTTCAGAGCACATGGCATGATGAGTACTTCCATTAGCTCGTACTGTCTTGACTGTAGTGTGGGCATGTAGAGAAAAAGGGGGCGGCAACCGAACTCGGCGAATTCCAACGCTAGGTCCGAAGCCACTTGGTTTGTGATAGGCAATCATGAACGGCACTTCCCTAGCGTCCGAGAAATACCGCCGAGAAGGAAGTGAAGAGGCCCTCTTTCTTCTTCGAGCATCTCCCCTTGAAGCCAACACTGTGTTCTTGTGTTTTGCACTTGGCGATGGCGCTGTACTTGGCGCCGCGCCTGCTGGCGTGGGGGATTTTTCGAGGAGGAGGTTAACACAGCCATGCTTGGCTTGAACCGCTTTGGTCTGCGTGAAACTGCCTGGCTGGCGCGTGTGGCCAATTCTTGGAAGTGGAAGTTTGGGGAGAGAATTGGAAGGGTTATGAAATGCTCGATGGGAGGCTTCAGTGTATTGTTGTGATGCTGTGTGCTAACGGATGGGTATCAGGACGAGTGATGGGTCAACAGAGTAAGAGACGTTAGGGGAAATGTAGAGGATGAATCAACTGGACCCTCCTTTCTCTGAGGGTCAAACAACAATACAGGACCAGTATGCCATTGATTAGAATCACAAAACAGTCAATAAAGTGCAGTGTCGACGCAGGTCAGTCCAGTAATTGTTAGTGTATCGTTAGCGCACAGCATAACGGACCAAAGCGGCACTGAGACACGTGATGTAGGGTGCCCCTCACTGGCGGACACGACTGAGGATTCAGAGAAGTGATGGGGAGCAAGACAGAGCGGAATGGTGCCACGGACGTTGATTTGCGCATCGGAAAGTGGTAGCTGTCTGCCTCGTTCAACCGACGTTGAGGGTCTGGGCATCATTGGTGCTTCCTTTGTTGTTGGTAATTGGGTGGTGGTGGTGGGAGTTGACATCAGAGGCGCAAGTGATGCTCGGGTGTTCTTTGACCATTGCCGGATTTCGGCGCAGAAATGTCTTGGACGTTTCCGATTTCCCCCAAAGAAGCACTTGAATATCGCCGATATAGGGTCGTGATCATAGTGTAGTGTAGTTATCAACAATGGATCAGCTTGTCGTCGACTTGATCTATCGGGGCGACTCCGTAATTGTGGACTGGAAGCAGTTATCGTGATCCACCGAGTTCCACCGAGTCCACTCTGTCCAGGCACCTAAGAGCAAGCGCCCGAGATAGGGATGATAGCGATCCTTGTTTACACCTACCAGCCCGTGTCGGCCCGTGATAAGCCCAAAAAAGCTTGGGAGGTCTTGGTGTTTCTTGGAAAGAGCGCTGGGCAGTTCTTGGACAAGTCTTGGTCAAGTCTTGGGTCATGGTCTTGGAGGAGGAGGAGGAGGATGTCCCTTCCCCCGCATTTTGAGGTTGTTTGCATCTGGACTCACATGGCTCCACTATCGTGGTTGAGCACCAGGTGTCCAGTGGAGTCCCAGGAGAGCGGCCCACCAGGCACAGGTGCCAAGGAGCAGCCAAGAGCCGCATGCAATGAAACCGGGCAGCCACACTTGCCTTCTCGACCTCTACACTTTTAGGGATTGGAAGGTGTCAAGGAAACACCAAGACTCCCAAGACTTACGCCCAGAGCACTTGGCTTTTGCCCGGTCATCACCTATTCCATGGAATTTGCCCCGTTTCTCCATCTCGCCCGTTTTCTGTCTTTCTCTCCAACGATGAGGGCCCCCTCAATTGAAAGTACACATCTCGAAAATCATGGACAAAATCAAACTCAACAATCTGCCGATAAGCGATCAGCAGAAGTATCACTGCATGAAGAAGGAAACATCACGATGCCGCCCGTCGGACAGGTCAGGCACCCCCAATCCCAAGGTCCCCAACACATTCACCGAGCTGTCGGATTCCCTCATCTGCAACAGATGGTTACATACAACAACGGTCCCCACATGTCTTTACCCCCTTTCTCAAGTGATACCGCAATTCGTCCAATGGCCTGCTCGTCATTCCGGTAGTCTCACTTGCTAGTGCTTCCTTAGCACCGGTGGGGACGGACATGGTCTCTATTTCAGAGTTAGCAAACCACCATCCATCCATCCATCCATCAGTTGTGGATTAGTATCACCATAATTAAGGGTCGGGTCTTGGGGGGGTGAGACCAAGAGAGCCACGGGGACCAAGTGGACTCTTGTCCCGGTTTATGCTTCCCGTCCATTCCCTTGTGTGTGTGTGGTTCCACAGCATCTGGACCCCAAGCCTCATCGATATCTCCCATCCATCCATCGCCGGTTTATCGCCTATCTCGGCCTCCAATGATATGTATACGCAAAGCAGTGAACTCACTCATTGACAGTCGAACCACTCTTCCTTTGTTCACTTACATCGATTCTCCGTCAACGTCTGGCTGTCTTTACCCCAAGATCAGCGGTTATTTTCCTCTCCCTTGATCATCTCTCTCTTTTCCAAGCCGGTGTTGATTCCCGATGCAGTTCTAGTCTACTAAGTGTAGTTCCCCAATTTCATCAGCTGGTTAGACTTGGCCTACCATGTCCTTGCCGTTTCCGTCATTAGCAGTAGCCAGCCAGTAGCCTAGGCCCGTCCAGCTACAACACCCCATTGGCCGCGGAACATGGATGAACTGGTGAGAGATACATCTTTCTAGCTGCCTTCCATGCTAGGTTGTGTGGGAAAACGGGGGCGACCTTTCTTGGTGCGGTTACTGCCATGTGATAGTAGTGTACATATCTGCATGCTTCGACATCATCCTTGCCTCCTCCCATCTCTCTTGCTATACGTCTAGAAGTGCTTGTACACATTGTTATTTGTCCACAGATTACATCCCGGCCGGATCATATGCAATACACATCCGTTGCGGATCACACTCCAACAACGAGAGAGACAATGATGGAGATGGCCATATGGACTGCCATGTGTTGGCCTACACTAAACCCCCTCCCCCCTAAACCACCACCACCTCGACCTCGGAGCTACTACCCTATCTTCATTCAGACGACGCCTTTCCCATCCGGGGGGCTACCGTCCGAGACGCTTGCCCAGTAGCTCCTCTTTCAAGCAGGGCCGCCTCCGCCATCCAAGAAGCTTGGCTGCATCACCCATCGCCACAACGCCTGCCCTCTATCTCACTAGTCTTCCCGCAGAGGCAATCCTCCGCGCCGTCGCCTATCTGGCTCCTGATAGGATGCCTCCATTGGACCCCTATGTAGTGTATGTAATTCTAGTGTACATCGTCGTCAGCCAGCTCGTTGGGGGGGGGGGTACACACTCCCACAGTCTAACCAAAACCAAGCCGAGGGTGAAGTGAAGTGCTCGTGGCAGGAGTACTTTATTCTCTTCTCTCCCCCCCCCATTCTGCTTCCGCTATTCCTCCCCCTCTTCCCCTTCTCTCTCCAACCCATCCACCCCTTCCCCGGCCCAAACCACACACCATGTCTGACATAGAAAAAGGGTCAGCGGGCTCCTCCCACGACAAGGAGACCCGCGTCGACGCGGCCCCTCTTCCCGCCTATGAGTCCGCCGGCGTCGCCGAGGCCCTCCCGCAGGAGGACTTCATGACGCGCAATGGTCTCAACCTCGCCTCCTTCAAGCCTCGCCGGTACCACACCGGCGACAGCACCGAGATCGAGCGCACCATGAAGTCCCGCCACCTGCACATGATTGCCATTGGCGGCTCCATCGGCGCCGGTTTCTTTGTCGGGTCCGGCAAGGCGCTGCACAATGGCGGTCCGGCTTCCTTGCTTATTGACTTTGCCATTATCGGCATCATGATGTTCAACGTCGTGTATGCCCTGGGTGAGCTGGCTGTCATGTTTCCTGTTACCGGTGGTTTCTATACCTACTCAACTCGCTTTATCGATCCGTCTTGGGGGTTCGCCATGGGTTGGAACTATGTTTTCCAGTGGGCGATTGTGCTGCCTCTTGAACTTACTGTTTGCGGTTTTACGGTTGGGTACTGGAATCAGGATATAAGTGTCGGTAAGTGGTCCTTGCTTAAATTCGTTTTCTTATCAGATCAAAAACCAAAAACTAACTCACCAAAAACAGCCGTCTGGATCACCATCTTCCTCGTCGCCATCATCATCATCAACGTCTTCGGCACCCTCGGCTACGCCGAAGAAGAATTCTGGGCTTCGGCATTCAAGCTCGGCGCCACCATCGTCTTCCTCATCATCTGCCTCGTCATGGTTCTCGGCGGCGGTCCCAAAGGTAGTCGTTACGACCACTACACCGGCGCCGCCCTCTGGTACTCCCCCGGCGCCTTCGCCAACGGTTTCCGCGGGTTCTGCTCGTGCTTCGTCACCGCGGCTTTTGCCTTCTCCGGCACCGAACTCGTCGGTCTCGCCGCCGCCGAAGCCAAGAACCCCGTCAAGTCCCTTCCGGGCGCCATCAAGCAAGTCTTTTGGCGCATCACCCTCTTTTACATCCTCGGTCTCTTCTTCGTCGGCTTGCTTATCCCCTATGACGACCAGAACCTTCTTGGCGCCAACCCGTTCATCAACGTCAACGCCTCCCCCTTTGTGCTGGTAGGCAAGTACGCCAACCTGACGGGCTTTGACTCGTTCATGAACGTTGTTATCTTGGTGTCGGTCCTCTCGCTTGGTGTGTCTTGCGTGTATGGTGGCTCGCGCACCTTGACTGCCCTCGCTCAGCAGGGGTACGCGCCCAAGATCTTTACCTATGTTGATCGTTCCAACCGCCCGCTGTTTTCGGTGCTGGTCATCATTGCGTTTGGGCCCCTGGCGTATGTCAACTTGGCGGCTGCTGGTCCGACCGTGTTCGATTGGTTGCTTTCGCTTTCCGGGCTGGCGGCGCTGTTTACGTGGGGATCGATTTGCTTGAGCCATATTCGCTTTCGCAAGGCGTGGGCGCTTAAAGGCCATAGTGTGGAGGAGATTCCGTTCCGGGCTGCGGGAGGTGTCTGGGGATCGTGGCTTGGGTTGGTGTTGGTTGTTTTGGTGCTGATTGCTCAGGTATGCTTTTTTATTTTTTTTTTCTCCCTCGCTTCGCTCGATATATCCCGTAACAGGTACTAACAAATGCTTTCCCACAGTTCTACGTAGCCATCTGCCCACCCGGCGGCGGCTTCAACACGGTCGAGGGTTTCTTTGTGCAGTACCTCGCCCTGCCCGTCGTCATTGTCTTCTGGATCGGCGGCTTCATCTGGAAGCGCACGAGCTGGCTCCGCGTTGACCAGATCGATGTCGACACGGGCCGTCGTGAGCACGACTGGGATTCGATCAATGCGTACCGCGCCCAGTTGGCTGCCATGCCTGCTTGGAAGAGGTGGTGGCATAAGTTGTTTATTTGATCTGCTGCTGGTTTCTTCCAAGGAAAGCAGCGGGGATGAATGAATGGCTGTGGCGGATTATCGTTTGTGTGCTTTTTTTGTGTTTTGTTTTGGATACCTAAGTTATACCACTGTTAAAAGCGAGAGAGAGAGAGAGAACGAAAATGGGGAGGGAAGAAGGAAAAGATGAGGCTTGATGATGTCGAGGTTACTGAAATGAAGAATCCATGACCAAGTTGAGATACGATCACTATCCCACCCTACTATCCTTGCGCTTCCTTCCTTCCTTCCATCTTCCGTGATTTGCAGTCAATGCCCTTGGCGCAATGCCGAACATAAATGAGGAAGCATGGCCACTTGTTTATGATACCTAGTGATGCGCTGGTGGTGGTGGTGGTGGTGGTGGTGGTAGTAGTTTAGTAGTAACGTAAAGACAAATCTGACTGACGTCTTCTCGAGCGGTGAGGATTGTGATTAGAATAGGATAAAGGAACAAAGAACAAGATTGTGGAAAGAGGTGTCCTGTCACGATTTGACTTTAGTGATGAGAAAATAAAAGTGGGAGTGTTGGCGGGAGTTCAATTAGTGTAGTGCACGCCGTGGTTATGACGAGCATTCAGATGACGGATCGGGACGAGAAGGAAACCCAACCTCAAGGGAAGGGAATTGCCGGTATAGTCTACTCTAGTAGTGAGAAGTGTGTGTTACTTGACCAACACCGGAGAAGACCAAGATGTATGCATCTTGGTTCAACTCGTATCTAATCGTCAATTTCTAAAGCGTGGTGTATCAGCTGTTAGCGCCTTCATTTTACACTACAGTAGGTAGGTAGGTATGGTGTAGCGAGGAGGTGCACTGGCTGACTGTATCACAGGTGACTGGAACCCGGCACGTAACGGCCCGAGACGAAAATGAACTCATCGTGGACACTCGGCAGATTGAAACACTTTCTTTATAACTATTTCAAGCGTAGAGCAATCACTCAAGACCTCGATTGGAAACCATGCTCACGTCTTTCTTGTGATAAGAAGCTTTTGTTTGATGCGTAAGAGGGTGAAGAAACTTTCAATCGAGCCGGAACGGTATGGTAAATGGATGACTGCTGGGCCGTGTGGTTGACCTAATACCGCGCCTAAGAACTCGGGCTATTGGATTTTCAACTTGACTGGAAATTACCTACCCTACCGTAGGCATAGGTAGGTAGGTAGGTAACCTGTAAGTATACTGCAGGGCAACCAACGTTCATGTACGTACTTATGCAAGACTGGAGGGTGATTGTCAATTGTGCCCTTACGGTCGGGTACTCCGGGGTAACAACTTGGCTCATCTATTTTTTGAGTGCGGGCAGAAATATATATAAATAGGGCGTGGTGATATCTCATTACCTCTAGGTAAGTCTGATTGTCAAGAAAGTTGAAAGTCAATAGCCCGAGTCTTTGCGGTATGTTCGTGAGGCGCTTTCCAGTTGGTTGGTGGTGTTGCAGTTATAGTGGGTCTCAGCGTGTAAGTCCAGTGACGGGAGTGGTGGCCCCGGGGAGCGGCTTTCATGCTCTGGGGATGACATGGATGGTCGACGCGTTTACGAGTTGCTTTCATACCTACCTACCTACTTGGTATTCATTGAACGTGTTCCCTGACTACTCTCTCCAATTGCGTCCTTTTTTCCTTCTTTTGTTTTCCTCTGTTTTTCTGTCCTTTTTTTTTTCTTTTTTTCTCCAATGATCTCCCACCGTGGTATCCTGATTTCTCCTCGCAGCGCCATCAGTGGTCGAGTGAGTCAACTTTCAGCTTGTGACCATCACGCAATGATTGAGCCCTTCCTGTTGGATTCCCGGCATCAAATGTATCATAGGATACCTTACCTCTTCATCAAATATACACTATCTCCATCTAGATACCGAACGATGTATGCTCCAAAGTCCAAGTCAGCGTGCAAGGCTCAATAGTGGATCCCGAACCCAGTTGATACTCCCTGCGGTGTCCCACTCCGGAAAGCACTGCGAACAATTCCATGCATTTTGGTGTTGTCGATTTTTTTTTTTTTTTTTTTTTTTTTTTTTTTTTCTCCCACACGCGTTATGGTCAAAAGATCCGACCGACCAACCGAATGGGAAACAAAGAAACCCGAACTGCGCCGCATTATATCTGGCCCCGAGTGAAGGTACATATCTCCGAACGCCAGGGCGGGGGGTGATGGTGGTCTTATCAGTACCTACATCATCCCTCTTGGCTAACCCGAACATGGGACAAAGAAAAACAGGTATTCGGCCAAGGCTTCCACCCCCCTCCCAAGGCAGAGTGAAACAGAACTTGATGCAAGGCTCAGACGCCCGCGAGGAACTTACGGACTTCCAGGTCCGTTGCATTCCCGCCTTTTTTTTTTTATACATGATTTCTTTGGGGAGTGCATCAAATGCAGAACATATATATACCTGTATATATATACATATATATATATGACCAAAGTACCTCGTCGATATTCCTGTCTCTGTTTTTCTCGTCTGTTCGATTTCTCGCAACTCCAAAGTCAAGTCCCTATTAAATCAAGGTCGAATCAACAAACACGACATACACCAAAAAAGAATACTACCACCAAAGCCAAAGCAGATTCAACATGGGCATCTTTGATCGGTTCCGCCCCCGTCGACACAATAACCTACCCAGAGGACAAACCCTATCTGCTCTACACCTCCTCTCATACCCATACCAAAATGACACCACGCCCTCCGACAAACAACACCTCCAACTCTCCTCATCCAACCTAGAACTACAACCACAATCGAGTCCCAACACCAGGGGAAGACCGACCTCAAGCGCAAGCTGGATCTCAGCCATGACCTCCACCTCCACCTCCACCACCACCTCCATCTTGACCCCCTCCTCGGCTTCAGTCTCCCTCTCCATCTCCACCTCAACCCTCACTTCAACCAGCAACCCCCATTCCGACCCTCTCAACAGACCGCCCACCCCTCCCTCTCGACAACCACCACCCCCCTCACGACCATCCTCCCCACCCCCCTCCCCACCACTATTTCCAACAACCGGATTTTCTCTACCATTACTATCACCACCATCCCACCCGCCGCCGCCGCCGCCCTACGCCCGCCTCTCCTCCCGCCAGACCGATCTGCCTTTACCTTCTTACGCAGAACTTGTTCAAGAGAGACAAATCGTCCCGCCGCGTCCTCGACCGGTTCCCACACCGCGAGAACCATCGCCTTCTTTCGAAGCAGCTGAGATTGAGGAACACGAGGAGTTGCATGGGACGGACCCTTCGTGTTGGCCCGGGTGTGAGTACTGTCGGGTGTATGAGGTGTGGGTTTGTTATTGGAGGGGGGATGGGGAGGGGGATGTGATGGGGTGAGATGGGTGAGCAAGGGGACAGGGGTTAGGGAGCTAGGGAAGTTGGGTAAAGTGAAGTGGTAACGGTTTGAACTTGGAATATATATATATACCCCTAAGAAATAAGGATGAGGGGTGGACATAGATTGATGTATATCTTGGGGGTCAGCAATCGGGATTGGCTGGTGTCCGGTGAAGCTGCCAAGGGGAACAATGATCAAGGATGGAGAGGGTGTTGTCTTTTCATTCCAACTTTGGGGACTGTTGCTGCCAGGTAGAAATCACGCAAGACCTTCCTGGAGTTGGTCATCTCGATGCTGTCTTTAACCACACATTGATGGTCATGTTCTTGTCAGACTCTGATCTCACAGCCTTGCCAATACATGATTCACACCCTTCTGTTATTGGGTCAAGGCCTGCATTGCTACCACAAGAGTTAGCTCTCGTTTGTGTAATGGGCGACAAGGGTCCGTACCATGCCCCAACCGTCTTACCACCTTCGTGGGCTTCCATGAGATACCTTTACGTCTCAATCGTGATATCCATTGACCTGAGGTGTTGATGACTCAAAAAACAAGTTGTCGTATTGCAGACTTATTGTTGACCTCTTGGTGACTTTGTAGGATGAATGTGGTCGATGTCTTGGAGCTATCATCCTGGAAAGCCCAACGGTAGCTGTTATATCGACTTGGTGAGAGGCTCCCTGGCCAGCCACACATCGAAGGCAGTGCTGTATGACATGGCAGTTAACCAATCAAAACGGCGTGATCCGATGAGAGGGGATAAATGCCTGATTGGCGGCTGGACTGATCAAGGAGGAAAGGCTTGCAGACTAAGAACTCTCTATAGATCTTTTGACGTGACATAACGTGAGGCTGTAGTTGTTGGCAAACGGTGGTTGAGGCGAATTATTGTCAAATGATTGTTGAAGAGTGTAGAATAATACCTGCCACATGTGAATATTACTGAATCGCCGGTCTGGCGCAACTACAAAGGCATGTCGTTGCTATTCGCAAGAACTCCATGATCTCGCAAAAGACCCCTCGAACCAGCTTGTCGTAAACCGGTACGATGGTAAAGAGCCCGTTAGCGCATTCTCAGGACAGGGTTGGAAACCCGTGTATGTAATCCCTGTGTTCCGTAGCTTTGACGCCTGCCTGGGAGCAGACTGATGGGAATTGATTCAGGTCGTTGAACCAAAGGAACCCAAGGGATACTGTGGATATGCCAGACTGTCAATGTTTTCTTAACGAGCTCGCTGAATCCGGAAGCAAAAGGCCTGTGCGAGACATTGATGGCAATGAGACCGGTAGGCAGCTCATCATCTGTAATGACCTCGGGGCCACATATGGCGATATACTTCTGCGCCAGAACAAAACTGAAAATCCATACTGTTTCCTATACGGGCCCTTGATTCTGGTCAAGTATTCCGTGGCGTGTGTTTCTTGAGTATATTTTCTTTCAAAGCCACCCCATTCCGATGATTTTCGTCTGTAACGGAAAGCAGTTAATGAATGGAAATACGCGGTGATCGAGAAATATCGGCCACCGGGTAACATGAGAGTAGGTCAGTAGGACCTGATTTACCATCGTCGCTATCGTCTTCTTACGTGGCGTTCCGTGCGTCGACCAAGCACACCAGCACCTCTAATCAACCATCATCCTGAACAACCTGAAAGACAGAGCTCACCATAAGGTCAATCCCAAAACCGCTGAGCCTCTGACGCCAGCTTTGTAGTGCTTATTTCCCCAGCCACCTGTGCTTTACCAACGCAACGCTAACATATCGGTCTTCCACCGGGCGCCAAGGGCTCAATGGAAGGCATCGGGTCAGTTAGCTCCAGATGCATAACTCCCTCCTTCGTGTATTGTGATTTGCTAGTGAGACTTGGAGATGTCTAACTTCGAGGAGCCAAGTATCAAAGTTACTCTTCGGAATAGTTCGTACTTTGCCACATTATACTCCCCAGACGCTCGAAGTCCAGCACGCGTTCCATCTTCTCAAATGCTCCGAATACAGTAGGGCGACGCCTTCCTGGTGTGAAAGACCCATCTTGAGCGCAAGTTTCAGCAACGAGGGGCTGGTTTGGCCGTCCAGCGGAGGAGCTGTTTGGAATGATGATAAAAGCTGACAGTACACCTCCGCAATCGTTATGTCGTAGTCCACTATGATCTGGGTCCTGTCAATAACTGCTTTGCTCATGGGAACGCGGTTATCGGTAGAGATTGAGAGTAGCGCATAAATATAATCATGCGGGACGGTAGCTTGAAAATTGGCATCAAGACTGACACTAAGCCATCGACTTAACGTGCAAAACTTCGCCATCCGCTTTGAAACAACTATCTGGTTTGCCGCGCTCCGGCTGATGCGATCGTGGTTTTCCGATGTCGGTCTGGATGAGAGGCGGTTAAGTAGTAGACCCAGAGCCCCGTCAAACGAGTCTGATACGATGGACTCAGGCCCGCACATGACCACGTACTTCTGAGCCAGAAAGAGTTCCTGCAGTATCCAGATCCTGCGCCAGTAGGTACGTTCACACAGTGACACAATCGAAACTACCAGGCTGTCCGTAAGGCCGCCTGTTGCCGCGAGCCGGGACAGCTGTTCAGATGGCATGCTCAGTATCCTCAGCGCATCGTTACTACCATCTCTGGGCAACCCTATCCAAGAAAGCACCAGTTTGGCAGAGCTGAAGATGGTATTCATCCTCCCAACTTGGCTGCTTTTCTCCTTGTGGTCGTTTTGGTTGATGTAGAAGGCGTCAATCCAGAGTCGGGGTGGGTCATGTTTCGCCCAGAAACTGCTATCCCCGAGATTAGTCCAAGGACCTGATGCCTTTTCATAGCAGTCCTTCTCGGGCCTGTCTCTACACTTGCAAGCATCCACGACAGGGCCATGACGTTGCTTCCGGTGATTTGAGTAGTGCTCAAGGATCTGCCGTAAAGCTTCGTGTAGATTCTTTCGGACTTGAACTTGGCGACTGTTGACAAGGATTATTGGATCGTCCGGCTCCGCTTGGCCCCATTCGTAGGATAGCCCAATGTACTCCTCAGATGTTGTTGAAAGATGCATTTCCAGCGACAGCGTATCGCTATTCGGAGAACTCGGTTCCCTGAGTGTCAATAAACGGATGGCATTGCCGCCCTCTTCTCTAAGAGGCAGGATCGCTGGGGGAAGCTCGTCTTCGCCCAGGTCTTCACCAATTCTGGTCGTATGTCAGTTGCGAGTCGACAAGCCCTCACCAGGAACGGAGATGGCTTCAAACTTGACGGTAATAACGCCAATGTCTGGGGTGCAGAATGAAGTGATTTCGAACATACGTATAGTAGCTGAGGGGAGGCATTCTCAGAGCTTCCGGTATGGCTCGTTGTTTGTACACGACACTGTTGCAGGCAAGCGACTGATTACGTCGTCTAGAGGTTCGATTTGTCAAGCAATGGCGTGGAGGATATCGATTCTGTGCCTTTATTTGAGTAAGTTTGTCAGAATGAGCTCCACGCAACAAGCCCAACACAGTAGCCGACGCACACTGCAATAGAAAGATCGAGAACGTACCCCAAATGGTCTTCAAGACGACTTCGGCTCTTGAAAAGCAACACCTTGCTTGCTACGGTAGACTAAGAACAGTCCGTGCTTGTAAAGCTCACGTTTGGCCGTTGGGTTCGGTGGTCATTTCCTCCCGGGCAGTATCGTTGAAGTATGAAGCTGGGGAGCAAAGTGTTGCGCAGGGTGTTGGGTGTCAAGGCCAGCCAATGGGTTCCTGCAATCTTTGACTGAACTTCTTAGGCAGCCGCCTCAGCCATCTGCAGGACGAGTACAGGTAGCTCACATGAACAACAAGTGAAGAGACCTCTTCCCGGCATGCCCTGTGTTTGAGACATGACCAATCACCCTTTCGCGATGCTTTCAGCCACATTGGACAGCAACCATTCAGGAAAGAGTGTGTCATGTATTTATTTGTGCGCCTTGGCTGAGGGGACTTTGGGGCTGAGCAGTAGCAAGATGCGCCGAGCATCATTCTGGTGTATTGGAGATCCGAACGGCGTTCTCTAGGGCTGTGCGAAGAAGTCTCTGAGCGGCTGAACTCCAAAGCGATAGTGGTAGAGCTTACACGAGTATGCAACATATCGGTTGACACAGCAGCCGTCCAAGCTTTGGCCGATTCTCAAGAGTAGAAGGGCGGTCAGCTGTGGTTGCTTGTCTTTTGTTCTTGTCTTTGTGATCCGTCGATCTGGTTGGCGTCGCTCGAGGAGAAGCGCATAACGGTCGGTTTCCCTCCGGTCTTGACGTGGGTATATAAGCATGCGATGACATCTGGCAAGAGAGAGAGATGGTTAATAAGGGATCAATCCGAAATGAGGAAGGATAGGGTCGAAAAGTGACAAACCAGCCATAAGTCGAAGAAGATTTCTCTGTCAGTCTCCGTGTCCGTATTGGGCGGAGAGATATCAAGAGATATTCAGGATCGCTTTGGTGGAAATCGGGTTGGTATGGGACAGAGAGTGTTCGTGGGGTGTGGAAGCCGTTTGGAGCTCCATTTGGGTCGGATCGAGGTTGTTGCCGTTGGGATGATAACTGTCTCGACGAAGAATGAGCGGGCGAGGCTCGTGTTAGTACGAAGACTTGCAGCGGAAGCAAGACTCGCCTGCCGCTTGTGCATCGGTTTAGGTCCTGGTTCCCTTTGCTTCACCGTGACCATCTGCCTGAATCATGCAGTCATTAGCACAGTCGCTCCTTTCAGCTTCTAGGTGAGCTAATTACCTAGCAGCCCCCCTCTCAACATGCCACCGATCAACTTGAATTTAAGAGAAGCGAGATCGCTTGATACGTTACAGAACAGAAATGATGGCAATAGGTATCGGCATATGCGAACGAGCCCATCAAGTATACAAATGCAATTACACACAAAGATGACCTCCGAACCCAAAAGCTACTTGAAAGTAAATTTCCAAAGGGAAGCTTCCTATTATACATTCATCATTATAAGACAACCAAGCCAAAAAAAATAAACACACAGAAAATCCATCCGCTTCAAAACGCCTCAATCATAACGTCCCCTAGAACAACCATGTCAAACCCATACAATCCTTCTCTTTGAACCAGATCCATCCCTACCGTCAAGTACTCTCTCCTCCTCCACTCACCCACCACACTCACTCATCATCCACATACTGACAATGATGCGCCACCAACACCCAGTCCGCCCCGGCCGTCTGTCTCCAACTACTACTCACACTCGCCACCACCTCCCTCGTCCCCTTTCCTTTTTTGTCAAGCGTATACAAACTAACCTTATACACCAGCGCCACCGCCATCAAATCAATCTCCACCACCAGCGGATTGCCATGGAACCTGAACCCCGCCCACGGTTCCGCCTTCTCAAACACCTCGAGCAAATTCGGCTCGCTGTCTTTCGATAGCGGGGTGGTGGAGGGGTGGGACGACAAGAGAGGGTTGATGAGAATGCAGTCCTCGGCCATGTACTCGGGTGCAGCGGAGGGGTCGTCGCAGAGACAGCGCCAGAAGAGGGTCTCGATTTCCTGGGCGGCGTGGTGGTTGCGCTTGGAAATGGTGTCGAGGCGGGAGCCGCCATTGGGCTTTTTGAGGTCTTGGTTGCCGAGGGTGGTGGTGGTTTTGGAGGAGGAGTCGGTTGTGAGGCCCATGGCTGTTGGCATCTTTGGCTTTTTGTTATTGTTGTTGACGTTGGGAGTACCTAGTAATCCGCTGTCGTTGTGGTTGTGGGTGTGCGAGAGGTGATGTTGTTGATTGGTTGTCGTGACGTATAAGTGCCGTTAGGGAATTATATGTCGCTTCCAGCGTATGCACTAACAGCTGTCTTTAGTGGCTGTAATGCTGAGTTTGGTCCC
This sequence comes from Neurospora discreta FGSC 8579, assembly GCA_009805215.1. Taxonomy (NCBI): domain Eukaryota; kingdom Fungi; phylum Ascomycota; class Sordariomycetes; order Sordariales; family Sordariaceae; genus Neurospora; species Neurospora discreta. Next base: position 31,617 of record RANX01000087.1, on the reverse strand, counting down.
GTCCATGGAAGTGTTTCAACCTTGGGGAAAATAAGAAAAAAGAAAAAAGAAACAAAAAAAGAACAAAAGGACCCTCAAAAACCAGCGGAGGCTCCCAACTATGTTATATCCCCCTCTCTACCTACCTACGCAATACCCTCCAGAGAAACAAGGAAACCCGCAATAATGATGTTGTTTCTTGTCAATGCCGTTGATCTGTGAATGCAATATCCTCACCAATGAGGTATCGTGCGCATCCCCATAAGATGGCATGTCATACCTTGACGTCACCGGCCTGCGCTCATCACCCCCCCCC
>RANX01000087.1:0-31306 GCA_009805215.1 Neurospora discreta FGSC 8579 | reverse complement strand
CCCCCCCCCTCCTTTTCAACACCATTAGTATGCACAGAAGTAGGCTGAGTAGGTCAAACCAAAAAGATGTCCACAACAACACACACTTCCACCTCACCACTTTTCGCACATCTTTTTCCTTCCCTGGTGGCAAGCGGAATTCTCAGGGTCGACCGTTCCTAAAGTCAGGTTCTTCCCTGCAAATTCCTTCTCTCTAGCTTGCAGTCCGTCCCCGAGCTCCCTACGTAGTGTATATGGACAACTCCTTGGCTTGCCTTCCTGACATAAGCCAACCTCAACACCCACGGGGCAAACCTGTAGGCCAATGACACGACGACATAATGGAACGAGACATACGTTATTGCTTCACGCATGCATGCACCAGCCTCACGTACTCGACCTTAGGTTGATAGAAGAGGTAGTCAACATTCAGGGTACCTCCACTAGCCTAGTCTAGTCTAGTCTAGTCTAGTCCAGTTCCCGCCGCCGTCTTTTTTTCGGAAAATTTATTTCCAAGGACAAGGACGTACGTACCTCACGGACGGAACAGGGCAAAGACGGATCGAGCTTCCGTTGGTTCTTTGTCTTTCCACTTTCCACCTTCAACTTCAGCTTCAGCTCACGTATGCACTGTCTCGAAGCTGTCGGTTGCCACCACCAAGTAATAGGGCGGACAGACTTGGGTTGTAGAAAGTAATGTAGTATATATACAGCTTTAAAGTCAGGAATTGATTGCTCTAGCGATAATATAGTGTACGGTTGTATGGTCCAAGCGAGCGGATGATGATTCCCTCTTTAACAATTTCTTTCTTGGCTCCCGGTTGTTTGCTTTGGCCTTTCTTTCCTTCACTTTCCTTCACTTCACTTCACTTCACTCCACTTCACCTTTGCCTTTCCCTTACCTATCGTTCAGGTCACCTTTATATTACATTCTTTTGGTTTTTTTTTTTTTTTTTTTTTTTTTTTTTTATTAGTTTTCCACCCACTCATCCATCTCACGTGTATCACTACTTCCATCACTGTGTAGTCTAAATACGCTGCAGCGTCTGTTTCAAAACTTTAGCAAAAGCAGAATACCGCTCACCAACCGCAACCACCGCCCGCTATCGTCATGCATCGCAGCGCCCTTCATCTGACACCACGCTCCATGCCTCGCTCGTTGTTGTCCTTGTATTATCATCAAGTGACTTTCATAACGCTGATCTCAATTCCCATTCCAAACCCTTTCTTTACATAAAATTGATCATCGCCGTACATATGATATGATATACATGGTTTTTACCTAAACCTATACCTACTTGTGCATGGCTGCCTATACGTAAACCCATTTCCATGAACCATAACCATAACCATGACCATACCAATACCAATACCGTTGCCCGACCGTTTACCACCAGTTCGATCGAAAACGAAACGAACAAACAACAAACTCCAGATTTTATACTCTCAATCAAACAGAATACCACACCACTCAGACATGCATGCATTGTTTATCCTCACCACCACCGCCCCTCAACTCATCCATCCAGTCCATGCAAATCCTCTACTCCGTCCCCAACCGATGCAAATTCGACAAGATCTTGTCCAACACATCCTGCCGACTCAACGCCGCGCCACCACCACCACCACCACCACCACCATGTACTCCCCTTGATCCCCCTCCTCCTCCCATCCCACACCCCAATTCACCCTCCCCATCCTCTATCGCACTCGTGCTCCCCATAAAGACATTATCTCCACTCCTACTCAACCCTCTCGCCCGTCCGCTCCACGTGCCATTCCCACTAGCACCCGATTCTAGACCGCCAAGAAGACCGCCAAGAGTACCCAAGGCACCCAACCCGGCAATGCCGCCGCTGAGGGCAGCCACGTTGAAGGCGGAGGCGGGGTTAAAGCCTCCTACGCCGACACCGCCGCCGCCGAGTATGGAAGAGCCAAAGGCGAAGCCACCGGGGTTTTGAATGCCACTGAGAGGGGTAGGTGGTGGTGCAGACAGGGGAAAGTAGTTCTGGTCGGGGGAGGCGTCGGTTGAGGAGAGAGTTTGGGGTTGCAATGGAGGGGTTTGGAAACCTTGGGCTTCATGGAAGTACGAGTTTTCCTCCTCGTCATGGGCTTCTTCCTCTCCGCTCTCTTGCTGCTCGGCTCCTGTATCTGCTTCTGTGGGTGCGTTGTCCGAGGCATCTTGGAATGGTCCTTGTGCTGGAGCAGCAGCAGCAGCAGCAGTGGCTGACGCTGGTTGTTGCAAGGAAGCATGAAGCGCCGAAGGGAACTGCAGATTGACATTGTTCGTGTTCGTCCAGGGGTTGTTGGACGTCTGCTGTGCCTTTGGAGGTTGTGATGATCCTGCTCCCGTGTCCACATTTAATTGGGTAGGAGAGATCGTCTGGCCTGACGCCTGCTGAGCCGATTTCCGTTGTCGCCGCTTCTGAGACTGGGATTGCGAGGAAGCTCCTTGACTTCCCTGCTGATTGTTTGTCTGTGGGGGTTGGCCCAACGGCGATGGCTTGGCCTGATTCATCTTCTGCACATACGACGGCAACGGAATCGGGCTATGACTTTGCTTTGTAAACTGCGGCTTCGCCGGCTGTTGCGGCTGAGGCGGCTGGTTCTGAGCCTGTTGCTGCGGTTGAGGCAAATAATGATTTTGACCCTGCTGTGTCGGCGAAGGAGAAAACATCTGCGGTTGAGGGCTCCCCACCAAATGTGGGCTTCCCATCCAGATGTTATGACTGCCCTGGTCTTGATACTGCTCTTGCCAAGGTCCTTGGTACTGCTGCCTCATATCTAGATGAGATCCAGACTGTTGCTCAAACGTAGGACCGAACATCACTGGTCCTGAAACCGAGTGACTTGAAAACGGCGACGAGGACGAAGATCCACTGAGTCCAGCCTCGTGCTGGTTGTAGGTGTACTGGGGTTGGACTCTTGGCTGCTGCGTAGGCTGACCAGTGAAAGAGTTCTGCTGGGAATGACCATCGTTTGGCTGAGCAGATGCAGAGGAAGAGTTGCGTGAGTGAGCTTGACCATTCGTCAGCCTTGAGCCATGCTCAGAAGCGTCCTTTCTCGTCAAGGCCTCGCGAGCAGTCTTCATAAAGTTTATGAAGTTTTCCCCATAGTCGTTCGCGAACTCAGCGTGAACGAGCTTCTTCTTCCCAGTGGTCTCATCCAGCTCAGTTACAGCTGGCTTATAAGGCGAGTGGTGCTTCAACGGATCCCTAGTCTTCATTAGCCTTTGCTTTCGAAGTGTCCACAAGCAAACTTACTTGTTATTATAAACTTGGAAGAATTCGTACTTATGAGACACCCTCTGATCATCATCCGCACACTTAAGCAGCGACGAAGTCATCGGAGCCGGCATAATACCCTCGTCACTCAATGGCGACCAGACCCCCCTTCTAAACTGACTTTCACGACCTGAAATTGGGCTTTTCGGAGGCCATACAATTCCTGGAAGGTCATGAATCCGGTCAATGCCAGCAAACGAAAACCTTCGGGATGCAAAGGCCTCCGGCAGGTCTTTCTTGGCGCCTGGCCTCTTCTCGGGGAGTTTGAGTTTCCTAAACTGGGATGCCTTGTACACCTTGAAGGGCCTTGGCTGCGGCAAGGGTTGCGGCGGAGATGGTGGCTGAGTTTGATCTGCTGGCGGCAGCTGTTGGTGAGCTTCTTCATCTCGAGGCTGTTGCTGTTGCTGTTGCTGCGGAGAGCTTTGAGTTGACTGCTGAGCTTGCAAAGAGACCTGGGGTACAGGAACAGGCGTCTGCTGAACATGCTGAACCTCTTGTTGCTGCTGTTGCTGCTGCGGCCGATGCAGTGGAGTTTGCACCTGCTGCGGCAAAGGAACAGGACTCTGTTGTTGCGGCTGTTGGGGTTGAACCTGTTGCGGCAAAGAAACAGAAGTCTGCTGCTGAAACTGGAAAGCCTGAGGAGGTAGCGGGACAGGGGTTTGTGGGTAATTTTGCGGGGAGCAAGAATGCTGCTGCTGCTGTTGCTGTTGTTGTTGTTGATAATGTTGCTGCGGCGGTTGGAAAGGTTGGAATTGCTGCTGCTGCTGCTGTTGTTGCTGCTGCGGCTGGAATTGGTGTTGCGGCATCTGCTGCGGCATCTGGTGTTGAGCGAAATGCTGTGGTGACATTTGCTCTTGAGGATACGATTGAGTTGGCTGTGACAACCTACGCTGATCATCATAGTGCATGGGCTGTGTGCTGAACACCTGGGACGGGTGTACCGTTTGCGGGACATTCGGTCGCAATTGTGCCTGGTAGAACGGATGGTTCTGCTGAGGCATGTACGACGGTGACGCAAGAGGCGGTGCTGGCATGAACATGTGCGACGTATACTGGACGTTGAACTGTGTATGTGGCTGGACAGGCTTCCGTGGCTTGTATACATAGGGCTTGTCCTGCTTAGATACCAGGGCCGACGACGATACTGGTGGTGGCGGGATGAATGTCTGCTGTTGTGCCGGGTACGTTGCCGAGAACGACTTCCTAGGTGCCGAGGCAACCTGAACAGGGTAGGTTGGAGGCGGCTTGGGTATAGTGTCCAGAAAGTTGCTCTTGGAGTTGTGCTGCTTCGAAGACGGGTTCTCCGTGTATTGCGCTCTGGCTTCCGTAGACGTCGGGCCCAGGTAATGCCAGACTTGATTTTCCTTGCCCAGATCAATCTTGACTTGCTCCCTGTTCTTGTCGGGCTCGCCAGTATGGAACTCGGCCCAGACAAATCCAGTTGAGAACTCATCGCCCTTTCTCGGTATCTCCTCGACCGGGCGCTTGGCGTTGATCTCCTGCTTGGCTTTCTTCGAGGTCGGCATCGGAATGGCGTTGGGAGATGCTTTGGGCAGCCTGTACTCGGACGGGTCGGCCACAAGAAGCCACTTCCACTCTACCTGAATCCTGTCCCCGCTCGGAATAACATCAAGCAGAAGCGTCTCTTCTTCGTGCAGGTTCTCCACCACCACACCGGCAAAAATGTTGCCCTGATAGTACTGGATCTGACAGATGTCGTTCTTTTTGAGTCCCTCTGCAGTCTTGCGTACCACAGGATCGTCTTCGAGGATAGCGCCTTCTGTTTTGCGATCTCTCTTGACTCTGTGGAAGCGGCAGCTGAACTCAAACGCCTGCTCCTTGTATTCCGTCCCGTCCTCTCCAATGACCGGCACATCACCTTCCTCCACAAACACGCCAGCGGCAGCTGCGCATGTGGCATGGTACGCCCTGGGACACTTCTTTTGCGAGCATTGGAAGCAAGCACCCTTCTTGGATCGGCAGTACAAGCACTTGAGCTCCAAGCGAGCCTTGTCGATACCCGCCACATTCGCAATGATCTCCTGGTCGTCGACGGTCTCGATGTACGTCTCGGGCAGATAAAGAGCACACATCCGGTGAGCCTTGCGACCATCGTCCGTAGGCATGATCTCTGCGCCGGGAATGTCGTTGGGACATAGACAACAGGGCGGTTCGACAGGTGCCTTGAGGCGGAAGCGACTTCTCTTTGCTTTCCCTTCGGTGCCCTTGCTGTTTGCCTCCCGTTTTCTCTTCTGCCCCGCTGCCCTATTTCTTTTTCCTCCTCGGTGATCCAAGCCTGATGGTGGACTAGGCAATCCGGTATCTTGGTCTGATTCGTCCGAGTCCTCATCCTCCTCTTCATCCTCGTCCTCCGTTACCTCGTACTCCGTCGACTCGCCCCGCAGTTTACGCTCGATCTCGTAAACATCCACCCAGACACTGTCCTGAGCTTGAGCACATTGACACTTCTTGGCAATCTTGCCCATGGGGAGCCAGCTGTCCAACGCAAAGTTGACAGCCTCAGCGCAGTTGTAGCCCAGGTTATAGCCAGAGTGGTAGCCATACGGGTAGGTCACAACAAACTCGCCAGGGTAGGACACGACTTTGTTGACCGTGATGCCGTAATGCTGCTTGAGGTGGGAAGGGGAAATCAGGAAGGACTTGTGACGCAGGAACTGATTGCAGGCTTTGGCATCGGTGGGCCAAATATTCTTCATGGCGGCTTCAAATCGACGGGCATCGGCTTGCGAGATACTATACCATTGCTTGGGAGCACCAAAATGAAGGAAATTGATACTGTAAAGATCGACATCCTCCAAATGCCATGCGAAGGTCGCCTTCCACATACCTAAGTATAGATACGCCGTGTTGACGCCAGGAACCTTGGTACCCAAAACATCCAATAGATTGGGGAGTTTGTTGAGATTCCAGTTCTCGGTCGACTCGGCGAACAAGGTTCCGGGGAGATCGGCGCCGTATAGTGGAGGGGCATATGTCAATGTCTTCCAGTATATCCTTTCCAGCTCTTCGCAGCGCTCGGGGGTGAAGTCGGACACGTCCATACGGTAATCCCAGTCCTTGAAAGCCGCCTCGTCAATCATGGCCGACCCTTCGCGACGAATGTACTTGCGTCGTGCCGATGTTGATTGCATCTTGGGCTTGCTTTGCCTGCTAAAGCCCATTCTGCCAACTCTGGGGATGCTCTCTTCTACTTCTTCTTCGCAAGCTTCGTCCTTGATATCCTCCTCAATCGACTCAAGTGGCTTGTCTTCGTCTTCGGGCGGTGGTGACACGGGAGTTATGGGGGGATCGTCGGTTTCATCCGCAGCAGTCTTTGCCGATCCTCGAGTAACCCTGCCTTTTCGTTTTCCTCTGCCCGTGTTTGTACTTGTCGTCGTGGTCTTGCTCGAAGTCGTAGCGTTCCCAGCAGGCGGAGCAGCGCGGCTTCGGGGAGCGGGCTTGTTCTTATCGGCATTGGCTCGTCGCTCTCCGCGTCGCGCAGGGGGCTGGTGTTCGCTCTGATCGCAAAGCTGACGCCATTGGGGTAAGTTGTATGATCGCTGATGGAGAATGTTGACCTGTCGATAAGTTCCATTCTGGCCCATGATCTCCTGCTTGATTGGTTCGCGGACGCGGACCTGCTTGACCAGTTCGTCCAGTGGCGGCAGCGCGCTCCTCCATTCCTCGGGAGGGATGATCTTGATGATGCCGGATTTCATACCATACTTGTCTACCTTTTCCATCTGCACTCCCCCCACAAATCAATTCAGTCAGCGAGACCTGGTGTCATAGCACAGGAAGAAGACAAACATACAAAGAGTTTGAAATCTTGAAACTGCTTCATGGTTGGCTTGAAAACAGGAACGTTATTCTCGTATCTATCCGGCAAGATCTCGCCAATGTCCTCACTTGGAGACATGGGGGTGGTTGCAGACGCTGCGCCGGTTTCTGGCTGTTGCGAGTGCGAGGTTGACTCTTTTTCTTCGCCTTCTTGTTCCTCCTTGATCTGTGTGCTATCGACTGTGGCCGCGGCGGCAGGCTCATGTTCATGCAAGGCGCTAGGCTCAGGCTGCTGCTGCTGTCCGGTTTTCGGATCAGGTAGAGGGTCGGAGCCAAGGTCGAGATTGAACGTATGGTCTTGGTCAAGTTTGTCGGCAACATCGTCATCCAGATCGCTGAGCTCGGACTCGGAAGCCTCGTCGGGGTTCATCGCCTTGTCGCTCTCTGGTGGCGATCGCAGACCCATGGGCGTGGAGGCTTCGGGGTCGGCGTCGGCGTCGGTCATGATTGCATCGGGACTGCCGTGGGCGACAACGAGATCCTGGGCGACGTCTTGGGCGACGACGGTGTGGTCTGGCGCCGCAGCGCCATTCGCGTGGGTGGACATGATACGGGGCACTACATGCGTCCAGGCTTTGCGATTTGCGCGATGATGACGAGGTCGAATGCTGGGACAGGGCCTGCGTGCCGTGTGCGGATAGTCGGATGGGAAACGGGACGAATGTTGAGCTGTGGTCCGCCAGCCGGGTCTGCCACTCCCAGGGCGAAAGAGAGGGCTCGAGTGTACGGTAAAGACAGGCTCAGGTCAGTCCCGGTACCCGTTGTCGTGAGATGCTTGTTGTTGCGTGATGCGTGATGCGGCTTCTTGCTTCGGTTTCTGATGGATGCGCCTGGCAGGCAGGATAATCGAACAATCGGGCGGTGGGTAAATACAAGGGCTTGGTAACAGAAATGGAAGGCGGAAACCGCAAGTGTAAGATAGGCTGTTGGATTGCTGTTGATCGGGCAAATAAGATTGATTGATGGCACTTTGTGCCGGGATCGGGCCTCTCTGTCTTGCGTCGGTCTGTGTTTCGTTCCGTCGTTGTTTGTTGGAGTGTTTCAAACTGAAGGGAGCGACTAGGTAGGTTTTCCAATGTTGAATCTGTCAATTGACGTCCACGGCCGGCTTGTCTCGTCTGGTTAGGTAACTGCCAATGTTGGTCGTTTCTAGCCGAACGTGTGTTGACGATCAGAGGCTAACACCTGCTATCTGCTAGTGTGTCTAGTAGGAGGAACCTTGAAGCGACGCAATGACCCAGCAAGCAAGCGTTACGGTAACGAGCGGGGGCCAAGGGTGCAGTGGTTGGTTGGAATTGATCGATGGGTGTGGTTAAAGTGAGGTAGTAGGTAGGTTGGGGACGGCAAGCAAAGGCAGGGCAGGCACTGGTTGAGACCTTGTAGGGAAAGGGAATGGATGGGTCGATCTGGTTGCAATCTGGGCTGATCAATTGACGACCGGGTTACCTGACAGTTATGTAGACCTGCCTTCCAAAAAGCAGGCTTTGGAGGGTTGTCTCCTGGTCCCATCTACTAACAACGGCTAACAAAAGACAAATTCAATGATCACACTCAACAGCAGGTGGGATTAAGTGTTTGGCTAAAAGTCGCAATGGGCGCGCTTCCCTCGGTTGCTTGTATGTAACCTGTATTCTACTGTAGGGTTGTGAGGGAAAGGAAACCTGAAGGGTTATGTAAGACAGGTGGAAATTGTTTGCCCGATGACTCTTTTTCCTCGTCTGGCCCCCTGCTGCTCCGGCTTGAATTGTACATACGTACCTATGTACACCTTACTGTACGCAGTATACACTAAACCCTAGGGCCATCTGCCAGTTTCATGTCTACCTACTTTTCTGTTTGATCGATGATTGCTGCCAGAAATATGGGAGCTGAGTTTTCACGTCATTCGCCTCCAACGAAATAATCCAAGAGAAACGATTCAATTCGTGTAACGTTTTCCACTCATCATCGACTTTTCATCCTCATTTGGTCGTTGCCCTCTTCATCATCTTGGTCCAGTCTGGAACCGGAGCGGAGCCCTGCGGCTGCCGCAAGCGATGGGAAAGACGATGGATAAGACCCGCTGGCTGGAACCTTTTTCAGTTGACTTTAGGTTGCCCTGCCTGAGTGCCCTGCCTGAGTGCCCTGCCTGCCCTGCCAGATGCCAGATGCGATCCAACCTGCATCCATCTGGGACTGGCTCCTCCTCCTCCTCCACCACTTGGGCTTACGCGGCTAGGGGTGGAAAAAAAACAACCAATGAGGAGAGGAGGGTGAGTTGAACAGGTTGGGGCAGGTGGCAAACCATAAACTGAAATCTCACTGGGCTGGAGAAAAATCCGTCCAGTACCGTACCGGTATCTGCGCTTTACACCAAATCCAGTCTAAGATGCGAACTCCACGTGACTTTCCACACTCCGGAATCCGGATAAAACCAGGGCAATGTTGATCCACTCCCAAAACGTCACTGCACTGCACTGCACCGAGGTCTCCATGTCACTCTTTTTTTTGTGTGGCTTCTTTTTTTTTTCTCAGTCAAGTTCCCTTCTGTTTGTGGCTTTTGGTTTCTATCGGCCCGTTGTGTGTGGACTCTTGGCATTCCGGTCGGTACAATTGAGGTTTTTCTGCGAACTGGTCACGTTGTTTGTTGCATGCGGTAGGGTAGAGGTAGGTAGGTATGTAGTAGGCATGCAAAAGCGTGGAAGCGGAAACTGCATCATCGGAAGAACTTGAACTCCTGCTGGAAACACTCCGGTGTGGTCTGATGGGTTGAGGGGCTTTGCCGCACACACACACACATATATGTGAATATGGAAGCGGGCCTTGGTCTGTGTTTACGTTTCTCGTGTCTTTGCATACGCATTTTGCTTGACGCAGAAAAAAGTGAGGCTATTCGCAGTCGCGAGTTGCCCAGCGATAAGTGACTGATCCGGACGATTTCATATGCACTACGTGTACATACATAACATAGGGCTGAAGGTTAACATGTACGATACAATGTCGCGACAACGTCGCCGTTCTTCGGTAGCATGGTCCCGGTCCTTTTCGGTCGCCCTGCCTTTCTGATCGTTCTCTCCATCATTGCATCATCACCATTTGTTGTCTTCCATCTCGTCTCAGAGCATTGGGGAGCATGCAATGAAGTACCCCTTGTCCGATGCCTTGTCGAAGATTGACCCAGCACAGCCCAGCCCTACCATTCGTTCTGTCTCGCGTGTCATGTCCACCTGACACACACTTACACTAGATCCGCGATCCGCGATCCACGATCTGGGGTTCCCTCGCGTCTCGGCATCATGGCCGCCGCACGCATGGCCCCGAGGCCGGACGTATGGGATGACAGGATCTCTGGGTTCGGTGAGAATGAGTCTAGTACATACACTACACTACATAAGCTTAAGGCTTAAGCAAGCAACCTTGACAACGTTGAGTGGCAGGGCGAGCGAGGTGTGCCTGAAAAACAAAGTTGACGTGCTTGTTCCATGCTGTGCACCGCCGACCAGTGACAGCTCAGAGACTCAAGTCAGGGTCCGTCAGCCCCCCCCCCCCCAAAGGCCCCCAGCGATCCCCGCTTTGGTCTGACTCGGTTCGTCAGACGGGATGGATACATCGTACATCCGCTACCTAGACTACTGCTCACAGGCGAAAGTTAGATCGAGATGCTTTGATACCACTCACCCCAGCTCAACCACAGTTGCTGCCGCAAACTGTTAGAATTCAAGCTAAACATCCCTCGAACATGAGACTGGAAGACAGCAGGTTGACAAGTCCCGCTTCGTTGTTCTGTAGGTTGATGTTTGCCAATAGATTGAAATGGTCGCTAGGGGTCTGTGGTGATCCTAGGAACCAGGAACAACTCGTCGCATATGTGCCTTTGGGGTGTAAGCAGGCCGGTTCCTGGTTAAGGTTACCACTGCAGCGAGATGTACAAGGGACCTCTTACAGGTCCAATGTGGGCGCAGTGTTGGCGATGCTTACTATCGACCCCGCAAATCGATGGGCGGCGCAATCTACATGTTGGCCTCTTGCCATGGATGATCTGGTCCCTTGGCCGGCAACGCTCTCATTAGCATCCATTATGCCTCTGACGGATGCTTCCATCTGTTGAAGAGCCCCTCCTTCACCTTCAGAACCTTTTGAAGATAGCTGCATAGATGAATCCACAACATCATGACATGATACCAAACCCCGCCATATGACCTAGTGTATGTATAAACTAGCATAAGAGACACAGAATTGTGCCAAGAAGTTGAGCTGAGGAAAGACAACCCCAGAAAATGATCCACCCCCGCCTCTTTTTACCCCCTTGTCAAGATCTGTTACCGCTGTGCTCATGAAGAAGAAACGGGAAAGGGGAGATGACCAGCTCCCAGTATCCCTGTGAGCTCGAACAGTATGGGGATCATGTCGACTGCTAGCCATCCGATACCTGTGGTAACTGACTGTCAGTGAGAGCTCTTAGAGAAGGCGGGGTCCAGCTTGATTCGCAACCCTCTCACATGTTACATAAGACAACGAGCGGGAGAAAAAGGGGGGAGCTTACCAGCATAAACAACCAACTTCGTCACCACCTCCACATCATACCTCACTCTCGGCCTCGTCAGTTTGGAGAAAATTTCCCTCTCTCCCAACTCGTCCCTCTGGCCCAGATACATCCCCGGCTCCTCTACGGCCGACGAGTTTGGGTTCAAGCTCCCTGTACCCTCAACAACCACCTGCCCCTGACCCATTTGCCTCTCATACTTCTCAAAGCCCGACGATTGCGCAGCCTGAACAGCCGTAGGCTCCTCTCCATCAGCTCCCTCAGCAGTTTTCTGAGCCTGCTTCAACCCAGAGCCCTTCTCGCTACTCAAGCTCTCCCTCCTCTTCCTTTCCCGATACGCCAGCGTCTCATACGCATCCGCCGCGCTCTGCGGTCCAATGCTGACTGCGCGACCGCGCCCAGGTCCACGGATGCTGCGCATCATCCGGGGAATGTCGCTGACTTTGGGAAGAACCTCGTCGTCGCGCAGGTTGAGCGGGACGTCCTTGTACTCGGAAGCGGGCATGAAGAAGCGGCGGGGGAGTGAGAGGCCGTGGGTCTCGATGACGCGGAAGAGGTGAGGCAGGACTTTGAGCAGCGTAGGCTTCATCACCTCGCGCCAGGCAAAGATGATGAGGACGCCGAGGATGAGACGAATAACAATCACCGGCCAGCCCAAAGCTGAGAGGTCGAAAAGGGCGTTGGGCCCGTTGTAGATATGGTTCCACTTTGACCGCGCAAAGTGCCAGGTACCGATCTCAAGACCAACAATGACGCCGGCAAACGAGACTGAGTCGTCGAAGCAGGGGCAATCGTCCGCCGGCTCAGGATGGATGCGCACGAGGATGAGGATGGTTATGGCGAATAGTATGGGAGCGAGATAATCGCTGGCGTACAGCCAGTCTTGGAAGGGCGGACCGTAGTAGAATTCGATGTAGGAGATGGCGGCGCCCATGATAGAACCGATGATGACGTCGAGAAATCCGTGCATGCCGCAGTAGAGACGACCGAAGACGATGGAGAAGGCGTAGAAGTAGGCGAGCAGCTCGAGCGCGAACGTTGTGCTGGGCGAGAAAGTGTTCTTGTCGCTGTGGAGGACGAGGATCGAGTAGACGGTTACGGAGACGGCGTTGGCGGAGTGTGTAGACGGGAAACCGTATTCGAGAGCGGCGGAACCGGACATGGTGATTCGGTGGAGAGGAGGGGAGAGCGGTCGTGGGAGGGAGAGCATATCTTTGATGAAGCCGGTCCAGAAGACGCCAGCCGCGAGGATGTGGACAAGGCTACGTATGGCGCAATTGTCAGCTTGGATCTTGTGGGATTTCCAACGGTCCATGGTGAATTACATACCCCTTGCCGAAGCTGGAGAAACTGCACCAGAAGAGAACGGGCAGACCGATCATGAAGAAGGTATGTGTTCCGAGGTTGGCCGTGATAGCAAAGTATCTATCCAACGCTGGTGTCCGCATCTTTTCCTGGAGCATGGCCAGATATGGGGTCTCCCAGCGGATGAGAGGGAGCAATCGTTGTCGTAGGTTGTATCGCCATTTCGGAAGTGCTCTCTGGTCTAGTCACCACGGTCAGCTTGAGGCTCGGAGACATGGAAACGCGACTAGAATGTAGCTCAAGAATGGCGTGCAAGCCAGGAAAGAAGACATATATGATGGCGGGGTCGGAGGGGCACAATGTTGCAACGAGATGGTACGGATGCGATCAGCCAGATAACCCCATGGTTCCAGCGGACACACAAAGCCAGCTCTTGTACATACAATGATCTAAGCTCTTCAACCCCGCGTCGACGACGCCATTCTGAACGGGTTTCCCATTGACAGCAAGCAGCGGGACACCAATGGGATGCTCTGCGCCGTAGCTCGAGCCATGGTCGTGAGAACCCATGGGTGAGGGTTGTAAACTGGTGTTTTTATGGCGCCGTGGGTGTTGTACTCGTAGTCATCAAGGTCCGGAGTTGTCTGTGTTTTGGTGGGTTGAGTTGTCAAACCGAGGCAAAGTGGGACGTCGGTTGGTGTCAGCAACGGGAACAAAATCAAAATGGCGTATATGTCCCAGGCTGAAGTTGTCAGTTTCTGAAGCAGCTTTCTAGGACACTGGATCAAAGTGTCGACCAAGCCAAGATGTCTCGATCTTGAAGACTTTGGACAACCTTTGGCGGACCGTGTCAACCGCTCCAAGGAAAAGTCACAAGCCAAAAAAGTCAACAAATGGCGTTTCTTAGGTTCCTTCACAAGTCGTTGTCGCGGTTTTGGGCCCTTGGCGTCGTCAGAATGGGATTGGTTCAGTCGCTGATCTTTGCGCTACGACATCGCTAACTACTGTTACCTAATTGCGGATACTAGCACCTAGCCTACCATCCCCCTGAAAGTCTCTTCATTATGTAATTCAACGGTCTTAACACTCATTCGCGGGAGAAGCCAGCGTTTCTGTTATAGTGAATCCTAGCACTATCATTGCCTGCCGGGATAAGCTCCCTATGACATCGCATCTCCCCCAAGGAGACACGTCCATTCAACAAACACCCCGTCCAGACGCTTTACCTGCGACATTCACAGGTCAAGATGGCGGGTGTCGACGAGAAAGAAAAAAAGACAATAGTCTTTCTCCATCCTGACCTGGGAATCGGCGGCGCAGAAAGATTGGTTGTCGACGCTGCCGTAGGCCTTCAGAACCGTGGCCACAAGGTGGTCATCTTTACGAGCCACTGCGATCCCCAACACTGCTTCGACGAAGCTCGCGATGGTACTCTCCTCTCCCCTTTGGCCTTCAACATCCAAAACTCCCCAAACACATAACTAAAGAAAGTCATGAAAAAAAAACAGGAACCCTCGACGTCCGTGTTCGCGGCAACTCCATCATCCCCCCCTCCCTCCTCGGCCGCTTCTCCATCCTGTGCGCCATCCTCCGCCAACTACACCTAATCCTACAAATCACACTCCTAACCTCCGAACTACGCACCCTCTCCCCCTCCGCCTTCTTTGTCGACCAACTCAGCGCCGGCCTACCCCTTCTCAAACTCCTCGTCCCGACCTCCCCCATCTTCTTTTACTGCCACTTCCCCGACCTGCTCCTCGTCCAAGGCCGACAAAAATGGTACAAGCGCCTCTACCGCCTGCCCTTCGACACCTGGGAAGAATGGTCCATGGGCTTCGCCGACTCGATAGCCGTCAACTCTTCCTTCACAAAAGGAATCGTCTCTCAAACATGGCCCAGTCTCGCCAGCAAGCGCAGCTTGGAAGTCGTCCACCCCTGCATCGACGTGCGCTCTACCTCCGGTCACCAAAAACCCCATGACGACGAGGGAGTACTCCCCTGGACCAAAACAGGCATTATCCTATCCATCAACCGATTTGAGCGCAAAAAGGACATTGCTTTGGCCATCAAGGCCTTCGCCTCTCTTTCACCCGAGCAAAGGGGGAAAGCAAAGTTGATTATTGCGGGCGGGTATGATAACCGCGTGCACGAAAACGTGTCTTACCATCTGGACCTGGTGGACTTGGCCGAGGGCGCGCCTTACCACCTCAAGACGGCAACGGCCAAAACGGTCGTTTCGGCGCTGAATACCTCCCCAGACGTGGAAGTCCTTTTTCTGTTATCGGTCCCCAATACCCTCAAGGAAATCTTGCTGCGGTCTGCAAAGTTGTTGGTCTATACACCCAGTAACGAACACTTTGGTATTGTACCGCTCGAGGCTATGTTAAGGGGCGTGCCAGTGTTGGCGGCGAATAATGGTGGGCCGACGGAGACGGTGGTGGAAGGGGAGACGGGGTGGTTGAGAGATCCGAAGGAAGTAGGGGAGTGGGCCAACGTGATGGATAAGGTGTTGAATGGAATGGGAGAGGAAGAGCTGAAGAAGATGGGAAAGAAAGGGATGGAGAGGGTTAGGGGTAGGTTTGCGGATACGCAGATGGCAGAGAGGTTAGAGGAGATTATTGAACGGATGCCCAAGGGTGATGCGGCGCAGAGTGGGATGGTACTTGTAGTGGTGGGAGCTGCGGTGGTGGCTGTTGCTGGATTTATCAGTGCCGTGTATTGGAAACTTTGTTGAGCGGGTTGTTTGGATAAGCTGGTGAGGGTTTGTTATAGATAGATACTGCTGGAGCCAAGAGCCCTTGGTATCAACAACAATAACATCGAGATTACCACCTTGAAGCAACAGCCCAACAACATTGGCAAACATGAAGCCACCCATCCTCGTTTTCACGGGTCCTGTATTATTCCCGTCTGCCCAACCTAGCTGTGTCGATTGCAGCCCGCTATTACCAGACAAAGCTGTTCCTATCACTGTCCCCGGGCTATTTCGCGTGTTTCATGGTCAAAGTCCAACCAAACGACCTCTGTAGATACTCATGTATTCCCTTGTATTTCCACTTAAGAGAATCGGATCTTGCTCTGCAGAGTCTGTCCTCAACTGAGTAAGTGAATACTCTCCCCTGGGGAACAATACGAAACCTCTTCTTTTCGGCCGCAATAACTTCCCTCCCTTCCTTCCACCTTTTCAAACAATTCTGTGTACTTGTATATACCTACCATGGACGCAGAAAAAAAAAAGAAAAAAAAAGAAAAAGAAAAAACAGCATACAATAACTGATCGTGTGCCCCCTGTTCGTTCCCTCCCCTTCTCTCATGGAGAAAAAAAAAAAAAAAAAAAAAAAAAAGGGGGGGGGGGGGGGGGGGGGAATTGGGGGGAAAAAAATGGAGTATCGACCACGCCCTGCATCCAGCACAGTCCAAACTCAATTGGTATCATTGCCTCCTCCTCCTCCTGTCCCTGCTCGCGTTTAGGTGTTGGTCTGAACCTTAACCCGACCCTCCCGAGCACCACAAGTCCGAACCCTCATATGTAATGGTCCTACCTCAAAACACCCGAAAGTCTCCCCAGCATCATGATATCTTCTGCCTCTCCACCCGTAGCAGTTCTCTGTCCGTCAACGGCACTGGTGGTTCCATTCCAACCTGCAGCAGTTGCGCCGTTGAAGTTCTGGTTTGCAGCACTTGTTGGAGGTCCGCTTCCGCTTCCATTACCATTACTTGCACTTGCACTTGCACTTGCACTTGCACTTGCGACTCCGTTTTGTGGCTGCTGCCCGTATGTTGGTAGAGGGATGAAACTCATTGAAGTGTATGGTCTCTGTTGCTGTGGATATTGTTGCTGCTGCTGTTGATGTGCGGTAGTATTAGGAGGAGGAGGAGGAGGCAAGTTCTGAGCCTGACCTTGAGTTTGCTGTTGCTGTTGTTGCTGTTGCTGTTGCTGTCTCTCAAGTTTCTGCTGCTGACGTTTCCTCTGGCGTGTTAGACGATATCGTTCTTTGGCAGCTTGAGCCTTAGCTCGGGCCCTAGCCTCCGCCATAGCTTCAGCCTGACGTCGTGCTTGAGCCTCCCTTGCGGCCCTTTCAATTTCCCATCGGTTTTTCCATAGGGACTTGGGATCGGGGCCTTGTGGTTCGGTTTGGGTTCGCCTCTTCTTTGTGTTTTGCTGCTGCTGCTGCGCTTGACTTTCGCCTGTTGCATTCATGATCTCACCCCCGTTTCCCGTTGCTGCCGTCCCCGGAACCATATCAGCACTTCCACTTCCAATTCCACTTGCCGTTGCCGTTGCCGTTCCAGCATCCGACGGCCCAGCTTGCAAAGGCCCAGCCCCCGTCTCTACCACACTCTCAACATCCTCACTCTCACTTTCACTTTCCGACGGCCCTTCCCTCTCTCCCACACCCTGTCCATTCCCATTCCCATTCTCACTCCCTGCTCCCGAACCTAACGCCTCCGCCTCCCCATTACCTCCACCACTTTCACCCCCCTTCTCCTGTGGCCGGCCCCACCTCTCCCTCGCCTTCTCACTCCCTCTCAAGCCCCCCACCCCCCTCGCCCTCGTCCAATCCTCCACATCCACCTCCTTATTCCTCTCCCTCCACGCCGACAACGCCCTTTTCACCGTAACCCCACTCACCACCCCCTTTCCATCTTTCCCCAGTATGACGCCCAACCCCGCCGCCACGGGAACATCCTTCCACTTGACCTCTCCACGGCCCCCATTGCGATCCAACCAGTGCTCAATCACTTCCACATCCCTTTCCGTCAACTTCCGTTTCCGGCCCCGCGTCTCCTCGCGCGGGTTGTTGATGATTTCCGCAATGCGGGCGTTTTCCTCTTCTTCAATGGCGGCGGCCGTCTCGGCGTCCAGCGCGGCGCGTTCAGAGGCGCTCAGGTCCTGCGAGCCGGTGATCTCCGAGAGGACGCGGTAGCCGGTTGTGCGGGAGACGGAGAAGAGGCGGAAGATGTCGTTGTTGGAGATGGTGCCGGGGGGGAATTGGTGGCGTGAGCGGAGAAAGCGGAGGAGTTTGAAGGCGCCGACGATTTGGAGTTTGGTGGTGGGGGTTACGTGGGGGGCCATTGCTGTCTTTTTGGGGTGATCATAGGGATGGAGGAGTGGTGGTCAGGAGGGGGGATGGTATTGATGTTGATGTTAATGTTGATGTTGATGGATGAGGAGGCCCTCTGAGGAAGGGCCGATGAGTTGAGTTGTTTGGACGAAAAAGATGGAACTGGGGAAGTCGGACACGGTAAGGATTGGTGATGTTGGGGTGGTAAGGCGTGCCAAGACGCGCTGTGACAAGGGTTGGAATACGCTTATGCGGTGCCGGTTAATTTGTTTTACGTGCAGTATCAGGGTTAGGGGTCTGGTTCTAGACAAAATAGTTGGGTATGTATACCCTTATTAGGTATGCATCCAAAGTATCTTCAACAGACTTTTGAACTGAAGTTTCAGGCAATTCCTGAATGGAAACATCCCAAAGGAACTCCAGCTGATGTGTTTTCGATTTGTCGTAATCCTTATTACAGTTTTGCAACGTCCTTTCTTCACTATATAATGAGCGGTATGGTCGGACTGCAAAGGTCTCTTCAATTTTGTCATGGACGAGGGGGTGGGTGTATAGAGCTGATTCGTGTTTGAACGCTTCGCCTACTACCGCTTCGCCTTTTTATCCTTACCAGCCGCAGGCCGACGATCCAGCCTCTTGACCACACTCCCCAACACAACCTTGAGCATTTTCTCCCCCTCCAACTGCCTCGCTCTCGTATCTCCATTATCCCACGTCACCGTGTCAACCATATCCCTCGATTTCTCCCCACCCAGCTCGTCATCCAGCTCCGCCAACGCCGCCCTAGCCCTCGGGTCATCTCCGACCTGGAAGAACTGAATTCCAATTTGATAGGGAGGGGCATTCACTCTCTCCAACTCCTTGATGACTTGTAAGATCCTCGACTCCGGATCATCCTGTGGATCCCCGTCCGTGATCACAATCAGGTTCACCGGCTTCACGCCCGTCTTCTCCGGATCCCAACTGGAATGCCCGAAACCCCGCGTGTACATCTTTAGATACGGGCTCAGAATGTCCCAAATGCGCTGTCCCGTTAACGTGCGTCCGGTCGGGCGAACGCTGTCGAAGATTTGGTTGACTTTGGCGGCCGAGGTGATGTTCGTGTAGCTCCGGGTGTGGTTCAGGAAGTGGAGGTCAATACCATCCTTGTCGTGGGCAACGCAGACGGGCGCGATGGCGGCGATGGCATCCCTGGCTTCGGACCACCGCTGGCCAATCATCGAGCCACTGTCGTCAATGAGAAAAACCGTGTCAAAGATGGAGAGGAAGCCGTAGGGGTCGTCGACGTTGGTGATGATCTGCCCGTCTAGGGTAACACGCCGCTGGAAGGAGGCTGGGCTGCCGGGGTCTTGAGGATTCGAGGCATTCAGTTGGTTGCCTTTCTCCGGTATGGCGGGGATGAAACTGGATCCCCCAGGCTTTCCTGACATGGCCTCATTGTAAGAGGGCGGGGCTGCCTCGGAGCTGGCGAAGGGGTTATTCGGGGCGAGGACACCGTGGGCAGTGCTGATGGGTTGGGGCACTTGACCCTGGTCTCGGAGGTCGGAGTCTGACTTTTTCTTGAAGACCCCCGATAACCTCTTGAACCCTCTCGACAAGGCATTGCTTTCCTCTTTCTTTCCCTGATGGGACATGACTAGGTCGTTGAATGCGGCTTTTTGTTGTTGATAATTTGGGGGGATGTTGCTGGGGGGAGAATTGTTGAGGTCTGTCATTTTTATGGATACCTTCCTTCTGCGTTTGCTCTGACTGTGACGACTCTTTGCTGCAGCTTCGGTGCTGCCGGTTTACATGCGAGGGGGCTCCTTTTCTTTGTGATTGCGGTACTTGGCATATAAGCATCACCTGCAACGCTGTTTGCTCTTTTTCACTTTCGTTGGTACAATGCTAAACGTGAGAACCTTTAGGGATGAAAGGATAATGTAGGGTGAAAGGTAGATCAAAGAGAGGCGATTTTACCTGGCTTCTGCCGTAACTGGCAATCTCTCATGAAACTCGACAATCCAAGCGGACGTGCATCCAACGAAGTTATACGATAATAAAATGCAGAGGCATTATTTGCCTCTACTTGTGTGCTCACCATGATGCGAGATCGGCCAGGAAAGCAAGAGATATGTTCATTTCCTGCCTTCCCAAAAGCCTTTGGGGCTGTATCCCGTAATCGTTGAGTGAATGGGTTCCCTTCGTCTTCACATTGCCAGTGAGCGGCATTCAATGCGGAAAGAAATGCCTGCAGGTTGACGGGATGTTGGTGGTTTCCAGGAAAGGACCCAAGGTGGTGTAATCCATTACAGGCCCGGGCGGGCAGTGCTTGCTGTTGGACCCCGTCTACCTCTACATACTTGTACCTTTTCCGGGGCATATCACGGGCCACGGCACTTATTACAGTACCCGCTGTTCGGGGCAGCCCCCACAATCTCTGGGGAAGGTACCCACTGAGAGCTCGCCGGAAGCCCCTCACTCACAGGGCGGGGCAAAACAAAGAGGGCGGAGCGTTGCACTGCCCTTGAGTTCGGTTCGTGCCTGGCAACTCAGCCTCACATCCTGTGCAACATCACGCGTCAAAAAAACCCAATTTGCCAGAAGGCAATGATGCCTGAGGCGCAAGGTTGGAGTCCGTCCCGATGTGGCCTTGTGGAACATGTCAGTTTGTGAACCCAGGTCGCTCGCAACCCCAAGGTGGAAATGACTCCGTCACTGTCATCAATCATGGCTATCCCCAAGTTAGCAGTGTCCATATCCGAAAGGCTTCGGCTGCGGCGTATGTATTGGAAGATGTGTGGACATGGAGATGTGGAGAGACTTACAGAGGTGCACACACAACAGTCAGTGAGTTAATCAGCCTTGACGATATAGTTGACGATATGGTGCCCGGCTGAGGCCACTGAAGAGGATAAGAAACTCGGGCGACATTGTCCCATCGAAGGGGGGTGGCCAGACCTTTTTACGCAAAAAGCATGTGGGAGGGCGCCCGGTCAAGGGGCCGACGGGGCTTTGGGGGCCGAACTTGAAGCTGGGCACTCCTTCAAGCGTTCCCGCCGTGCCGGCCGCCCTCAGATCGTACGAACTCGGAGAAGCTTGGCAAAGATCATCAAGAAGAGCCTCACTGAATCTCAGCCCTACGACTGTCTCTTGGCCCACACCCGGTGAAGCAGGGGATGGAGGTGGATAACAACCATTGTTGTGGCCTCTTTCTTGGCGAACCTCTTTCTCAAGCCACTCCTCCTCCGAGGTCCTTTTTACCAGGCAGACTAACCTTTATACGCTTCGCTGGAGAAGAAGTGCCAAGGGAGAAAGACCCGAGCGATCCGATATCAGTGCCAAAAATAGGCGCTCGAACATTGCTTCAATCTGCGAGAATGTCGGTCAACTGACTTGGCGAGCTATGGAATCCTGATTCGGGCAACGGGAGGTGAGTATAGGGGACTTTCGCGATGTTGACTGTTAAGAGCGACGAACAGCGACGCCGGCGGTGACATGAAAGTCAAACAGCTCCGGATAGATCCGGGCGACAAAGACGACCGTTGTAACCCCTATCTTCTTGGCAGGGGTTTCCTTCTTGATCCGGACCAGCCGACTTGTGAGAGAGCACAAGGCCAGCTGGTGAACGGACTCAAAGTAACACAGGAGTATCGAGTGGTGATGCCAAGTGGTGATGGTAACCATGAGTCCAAGGTTGGCTTCATCATAGTCATCTATACTATATACCAATAGATACCTAATGTCCAGTCATCTGCCACACTAGGCTTTTCGGGGGAAAACATTCACCCCTTCCCTTCCAACTTCCAGATCAGCAGGTACAGTGAATGGATCTGTATGGAATCCTTCTCCCAGTTCTACCGCCGTTGGACCCCTTCAGCTGCCTCCGAGCCCCCCCTCTCCCGTGTTGCCGTGTTTCCACCGTCGACCGCCGAGTGGGTTGCGGGAGGAGGATACGGGAATTCTATGTGTCCATGTTATGGAGCAGGCCAACGAGAACCCACAAGCCGCCCACTTGGATTGAGTTGATCTTCAAGTTCAAAGCATATCCTCATGCATGATTGGCATGCCGTCCATTTGTATTACGGCCTCAAGCCCGCAACTCCAGCCTCCTGAATGGATACCTTCGACAGACCCTTGTTCGGGGAACCCGAGCGCGGCGTCATCGACTGGGGAATCGCAACCAGCCTGGACCGAGATCGGGAGTTTGCATTGGTAAATTTTTTTGAACTTTTTTTTTTTTTTTTTTTTTTTTTTTTTTTTTTTTTTTTTTTTTTTCTCGTTTTTGTTTTCATCCAACTCTCCAAGTCTGGGTGGCAAAAACATCACCAAAAAAACAACAAGTAGAATCGAGATTTTTTCTCGTGGCCTCCTCGCATTGAATTGTTACTTCTCGGGGCTCGCTTCATGAAACCAGTTTACAAAACCATGTCCTGTATTGGAGATTGCATAATGTTGAGATTTGGGGGACAAACTTGGTCGACGATAATCTTTGTTTCTGACACGAGCTGATTGGCGGGGGAACACCATACATGGTGGGTCTGCTGAGCTTGGGACCCTGGCGCTAGACTAGCCGATTGCGCAACCGGACCTGGCTGACACCTCTACGGCCATTGTGCTCTGCTTTCCACTTGGTACCTACTAGTTTCCGATGGATGTAGTGTAACTGGATGACCCCTCCAGTTCAGGTACCTCTAGTTGTTCCCAAGTCCCGCGGGGTAGCTCTTCGCGGCGATGTGAATTGCTTTTATTCTTCCTGTCGCCCTGCGCTTTTGGCTTTGCTCTGAGCTCCTTCTTCTCCTTCCAAGCCAATCTGGAGAAGCAGTCAACAGTCACGATGGCTTCTCACCAGCATCCCCCCCACGGTGCCTTCCACAACAGGAAGTTCAGCATCAACCGCAACACTGGTATTCCCAGACCTGCCCGTCGCTTTTCCATCCAAGAGCCCAGCGCTACCGGTATGTCGTTGTTGTCGTCCTATCATGGCAAAACAGCATGTTCGCCAGGCTAATCGAGAACGCAGAGGCATCCAGCAAAATCCACAGAAAGTTCAGACAAGCTCATGAAGGGTACGTCTGTCTGTGCCCATTCCAACCCTCGAACGACCCATTCTAACCTTGCGCTGACAGACATCTTCCTCATGCTGGCCTGGATGCCACTCGATCCTCCACCGGAGTCATCTGGTGCTCCGAGCAAGCTGGCGAGCATGGTTTCTTTGAGGAGCCCGAGAAGTGGGCAAACCTCGGACGTGTGTATTCCCTCCTCCAGTCCTGTGCCCCCTCTCCCCAAAAGGTATACTAACACATCATCTCAGAGGGCGCCCCTGAAGTCGACGACGAAATCGAAGGCTGCTTCCCCCGCCCCCAGCACCTCGACATCTCTGTAAACTCGCGCGAGTATGGTCCCACAGCCGGCATCAAGCCTCTCCGCGAAGCCGTCGCAAACCTCTACAACGAGATGCACCGCCAAGGCAAGGAATCCAAGTACACGTGGGAGAACGTTGCTATCGTCCCCGGTGGCCGTGCCGGCCTGATCCGTATCGCTGCCGTCCTCAACAACGCCTACGTCGGCTTCTTCATCCCCGACTACACGGCCTACAACGAGATGCTTTCCCTCTTCAAGAACTTCGCCGCTATCCCCGTCCCGCTGTCCGAAGAAGACGACTACCACATCCACCCCGAGAAGATTGCCGAGGAAATTGCCCGTGGTACTTCGGTCATCATCACCTCCAACCCGCGCAACCCCACCGGCCGTGTCGTTGCCAACCCGGAACTCGCAGAAATCCAGGACATCTGCCGCGAGCGTGCCACTCTGGTCTCTGACGAGTTCTACAGTGGATACAACTACACCTCCAACTGCGACGGCACCACCATCTCCGCCGCCGAAAATGTCCAAGACGTCGACGAGGACGACGTCCTCATCATTGACGGCCTGACCAAGCGCTTCCGCTTGCCCGGCTGGCGTGTAGCATGGATCTTGGGACCCAAGGAATTCATCAAGGCCATTGGCTCGTGCGGTTCTTACCTTGACGGTGGCACCAACGTGCCCTTCCAGGAGGCGGCGATCCCCATGCTTGATCCCACCCTCGTCAAGGCCGAGATGAAGGCTCTCCAGCGCCACTTCTGCGATAAGCGCGATTTCGTCGTTGGCCGCCTTCGCGAGATTGGTTTCTCCATCAAGCTTGTCCCCGACTCGACCTTTTACCTCTGGCTCAACCTGGAGTGGCTGCCCAACCCCATTTCCGACGGATTGAACTTCTTCCAGGCCTGTCTTGAGGAGAAGGTGATCGTCGTCCCCGGTATCTTCTTCGATTTGAACCCCAGCAGACGTCGCGATTTGTTTGATTCTCCCTGCCACCACTTCGTGCGCTTGTCGTACGGCCCGACGCGCGACATTCTGGAGAGGGGATGTGATGGTATTGAGCGCGTGGTCAGGAAGTTCCAGGCGTTGGAGGCCGAGGGCGCTTATAGGGTCCCCAAGGCCCCGAGCCCGAGCAGGACGGAGGGCGAGAAGGAGAGCCACACTGTACCGAGTGCGGGTGGTGGGGAGAGGGAGAAGGATGAGGAATTGCATTTGCTTTGAGCGGCGTCAGCCCCTGGTAAGGCATGGGGCCTTGACTGGCCTTGATGCCATGGTGTTTCTGTAGTTTACTGGCCCATGTCTTTGTTACCGTACGCATTGCGATTACAACCTTGGCGATTTGAGCTAGCTAGCGAGTTCGTGGCTTATTGTAGTCAATTACTACACCTTGACATATCTGTGTTCATGTTTTTTTGTCTTTCAACCTGATGATATGTTTCTGCCTCGCCACAGCTCCGAATATCCCCTGACTTTACGTCTACCATGACAATTACCCCTTGTTAATCCAAATTCCTCACTTCCTACTTCTCAAGTTTCCCTCATCTATGCCCTCATAATAGCATCAGCATCCACCCCTTCTCCCTTCACCGCACCACTCCTTCTGCCTTGGGACTTCCTCACTGAACCTGAAGACATCGAGAGGGTACCCATTGCCCACAGAGTGCCCCCGGCTCTTGCCTGACAGACACACTATTGCTAACTATACAGCGTATATCTTGATCGCGTATGTCAGGCCGTTCTTCTACCTCTAAGGTAGCTCGTTACGTAAGAATGCCAGCAGCCCATCCAACCCCCCCTAGCTGCAGTGCTCGATCTAGCAAATTATCTACCAGTTGCATTTTCCTTCAAGCGACAAAGTCTTCGCACTGGTAAAGTGGCCCAAGCATTCTCTGGTTTATGAAATACCGTTTTACATGAGAAAGAGACACCAAAGAGATCGTC
Source organism: Neurospora discreta FGSC 8579 (assembly GCA_009805215.1). NCBI lineage: Eukaryota > Fungi > Ascomycota > Sordariomycetes > Sordariales > Sordariaceae > Neurospora > Neurospora discreta. The sequence continues at coordinate 6,029 of RANX01000087.1, read as the reverse complement.
GACAACTAACTGATCTGGCTGGCTATCAGCCTGCCTGCGAGGACTGGAGTTCAGGGTGAGGACTGGAATCATGGGTCCGTCTTGCACGGCTTGCCAGTTGATAATTCAGTTTCTCGTAAATACTGGGAAGACGGCATTCGTTGAAGCTGACGCAACCTAAGGTAGAGGTAGGTACATTTGGACAGAATGCCAACGAACAGTTACCCAAAAGTACGATATAACCTTTCCCTCGTAACCTCCTCCCACCGCACCGCACCGTAGCACTGAGGAGGCAAGACGGGATCCACGCAGGTCGCCGGATCACGATGGGTTCCCATCCGTCTGGAAGGATATGCCATGGGCTTCCTATCCTCCAGTGAGACTCCCGTCACGTCTGCGTTCCACGACTGCCTCTCAAGAAGCTGACATGCCAGTCAAGGTGCCGTCAACGGTTCAGTTGCTCTCCACCCACCCCGAAACTGATCTGGATAACGGGGTTCGATGGAGCAGATATACAGCAAATATCCTTCCATCCTGATAAAACATGTCTGTTGAGATGACGCATGGTACCCGATTCTTACGTATATCACCGATGCGTTCTTGCCCGTCTATCGGTCCTTTGCTCATTAAAGGTAAGTAGTTGCCTGTTGTTTGGATACGTCGAAGAATTGGAACTAAGGCTTATATTCTTCTTTCTCACTTTTTAACTGTCTTTAACGCTACACGCCCTTGACATCTTTCGGCGCTCCTTTCTCCACTCTTTTCCTTGTCCATCTACGCATTCTTTTCTTTCTTTCTTTTTGCGCTTGAAAGTTCCTGGTCACTACGTTTGCATCCTTCAGGCTAGCAGTCATTACAATCATCAAGTGTTGGATGTCGATTAAGAATGCTGGACCTTCAATCGCATGTCTTACCATTCTTCTCATTTCATTTAGTCAACTCAACCGTCTTCCTTGAGTCCCAAAGCTCAACCCCCAAGCCACCCTCCTGGCCGATCATCATGAGACTCTCATACCCTATCCACGGACTCCTCCTCACTCATTCAACCGCAATTCCCGGTTATCCCTTACCCCTTTTCGGGCCTCCCATCTGCCGAAGCCGGCGAACGCAGCCCCATCAAGGAATCCTCATCCTGGGCACAATTCTTCAGGCAAAATGGTTATATTCGACTCACACAGATACATCCGGTCCCGATTTCTCTTATTCTCTTCTACCAGTCTCGTCATCTTGATTAACTAAACCGTTTCCATGGAGTCTTTGACCTCAACCGCGAAGCCAATCCATGTCCTTCTTACCTCCCATGCACTCTTGCCCTACCATGCCCGGCCCGGCCCCCTCTCTCCCTCTCTTTTAACTGGTCGAACTACGATCCCGATTCTTCCCTCATCCATTCATTTATGTGACTGTCATTTATTGTTTCCTTGTATCATTCTTCCATCATTTCATCCCTTCCATTGCTCCATGCTAACATATCTCAGAACCGCGTGAAGAAGCCGCCGAAACTGACGGCCTATGTACGTATATTTCGCTTGTTTGGGTTTAGTAACCCTCTCTCCTTCGCAGTCACTGTGTAACTAACTGTTATGTAGGAGAAACTTATGGTAAAGACCTACAATAACGCATTTCAGGTTTATATACAGGCTGGCTAACATAGGTCGATGGCGCCTAGTTAGACACCAAAGAGGTATGTATGATATGATACAGGACTATCAACCCAGCGAGTGCTGGTACATTGGGCTAAAAATATGGAAGTGGCTTGAGCAAGAGCTCGAGCAGGAGCTGCTGGCCGAACGGGTAAGTATATACGAGTAGAGGAGGAGCGCAAGCGAGACCCTGAAAAGTAAGAGGTCATCGGCGATAGGATTGAGGTAACTTTATACATACCTTATAAGTAGGTAAATGCTATCATGAGAAATAGTTACCAAGTTTACTACAATATAATCGGGAGCTCAGAGACCAGGCGGCCGTCACCAACAAGCAGGAGGGCCAGGACTAAGGTAGTCTTTTGTGCGTCTCGCTTGGCTATAAGAAAAATTTCGTAGGAAAATTGAGTGACTCGCTGTCGGCTGTTCGTGTTCCATTTCAGTTCAATTCCGTTTAGTTCCTGAAAAGGTACTTGACCTTCCAAGTGTCCGAATCGAGAGTTCTTCCGCCTGGATTTCATTTGAGTTACATCAATCATCGCGCTTGTTTTCGTGCTGTCCAGTCATCAGCACAGACTCGCGTCAACTAGATAAACTACGAACACGTTCGCTACCTACCTAAAGGGTTACCGAGTCTAGCACCTTGATGCATCATTTTCCTAATCACTTCTATCCGTATTGATTCATGGGCTCACAGGATCTCTCTCGCTTCTTGATTCATCACCAATGACCCCGCCCCCGGGCAGAAGGCAGCTCTGATAGATATCATGAATGAAGGGTTACCTACCTTGAGTTACCAAAGGAACCAAAGACACCCAACCGTATATCACTTACACCAGGTAGGTACAGAAGTTGCTGCTGTAGATGGCGTTGAACGTGGTGAGTACTTATCTTGTATGCTGGAGTCAGAACAGGAAGACATGGACAGGTTTGTAGGACGGCTTGACGCTGGCTTCGGGTGAAAACTGCACGATTAATCTGCCTTGATGAGCGTTGCCTCAAATGCAATGCAATGTGCTGGCGTAGAATAGAATAGAGGACGAGAAGAGCAAGTAGGGTGAGTGGTACTTTGGTTCAACATGGTGATGATATACTTCTACTTCCTCCTCACGACTCGACATATATGTCCAATTATTACAATTACAATCATCATCATCACATACATTTTATTTCATAAATCCTCTTTTTCCCCCTTTTATCTATTATGCCTTCGTGATAGCATCAACGTCCACCACCACCCCGTTATCCCCCTTCTTGCTCGCCATTCCCATTCCCATTCCGTCCTCCTCACTTCCGATCGACACAGCCTCCGACTCAACAGCCTCAGTCCCCTTTTTGATCTGAACAACACTCACTGACTTCCCCGCACTATCCACATCGGTATACACCCCCGACTCCGATCCCGATTCGCCAACAGCCGCAGCAGTGTTAGAAGACTCCTCCACAGGCTCCGAGAATCCATACCACGCCACCACCGCCACGCCCAAAATGCCCGTGAAGCAACTCATCACCAAGGCCGCGATACCTCCGCCCGTGAACCCGGCGGGGATGGGCTCGGGAGGCATCGGTTGTCCGTCTAGCACCAACCACTGCGTTACATCTTCTCTTGTACCCCGTCCCGCAGCGTTCCCCTCTACAGGAATCGGATCCTGTCTATCCCTGCACGCAGCAAGGTGGTCCTCGGGAATGGACAGAGTTTGCTGTAGGACAGAAGGGGCTTCAATAAAAGTCACGGCCAACCCGCTGATCATGTGCCACTCGATGTGGCAGTGGAATAACCACACGCCGGGGTTATCTGCTTGGAACCTGATGACTGCGTTGCCGTTGGGTTCTACGACCAAGGTGTCGCGGCGCATGGGAGGGGCTTGGGTATGGTTTGTTGGTGTGGAGGACGTGGAAGACCAGGTTCCTTCGTCGGCTGCGGAGCGGTGGAGGACTTGGAACTGGTGGCCGTGCAGATGGAAGGGGTGGCGGCCTGAGTCGAGGTTGTTGAGCACGATTTGGACAATGGAGTTGTGGGACAGGACGAAGGGGTGGGTGTAGGTGCCGTAGATTTCGGGGTTGGTGGCCAGCTCCTGTGCCTGGGAAGATGAGTTGGGGGAGGAGAGGACGGTGTAGAGGGTGGGCACGCGGGGAGAGACGTAGGTGATGTCGTTGAAGAAGGCGTAGTTGGCGCCGGAGGCGAGGTTGTTCATGGTTACGTTGAGGGTGATGGTTTGGTCGGGGGAGGGGAGGATGACGATGTCGTCTTGGGGTTGGAGAAGAGCGTCGTCGAGGGGGTCGAGGGAGTCAAGGGGAGTGGGCAAGGGGAGAGGGGCGGCCTTGTTGTAGAGGAGGTAGCTGGTTACGTTGGTGTTGAGGTCAGGGGGGAGGGCGTCGAAGAGGGTCTAGGTTGTTGATGTCAGTATACCTGTCTGGCTTGAGGAGGAGGTGGAAGGGAGGAAGAAAGGTGACTTACTGTGTCCATGCTGGCAACGATGGGAAAGTTGCGGGAAGTTTGCTTCTTGGCCGTGAGGAGAAAACTGCATCTCTGGGCGGCAGCCACGTAGATCATGTTTGTCTCGGTAGGATGGACGTAGACACCATCCAGCTCAACGACAGTGATGGTATGGTCTTCAACCCATATGTACTGACCCGCAAAAGCGCCAATGTTGGCGATGCGGAACAGGTACGTCCTGTCGGGTACCATGGGCATGGTCAGGTTCTGAGTGTCGTTCATGAGGGCCGACTTGGGGACCGGCTCGGCTCCGGTTGGGTTGTACTTGCTCATGAAGCGAGGCTGCAAGAGTGACATGCGGTCATGGTACCAATCCGAGACGGTGAGGACCAGCTCTTCATCGTACTTGAACGGCGCTTTGGGATCGTGAATGATGAGGGGTCCTCTGAACCCGTCAGGATACTGGCCTTTGTTGTGGGAGTGATACCAGTAGGTGCCCGGCTGGTCGACGGTGAAGTTGTAGGTGAAGCTGGCACCCGGGGGGATGGGACATTGTGTGACCATGACGGGGCCGTCCATGTGGTTTGAACCGTTCATGAACAAGCCGTGGAAATGGAGAGAGGTGTCTTCATCACCCAGCGAGTTGTGGAGGTTGACAATGAGGCGATCGCCAACCTGGACGTCTATCCTCGGAGGCGGCCATTGGTTGTTGATTCCAATCACCGGTCGTTCGGCCAGACCGTCTGGATTGGCCGTCATCCATGACACGTTGAAGTCATAGACGACCGTGGCAGCATGTGCTGCTGTGGTGAGGGCAAGAAGGGCGATCCGTGACAACATCCTCATTGTAGAGGGAGGGGGGGGGGTTCTTGATGTCGCTCGACGGTGGACGAAAATGTCGAACTTGAGACAGGAGGTTGTCCGAGTAAGGAGATCTGATAAACTGTGCTCAAAAAGATCTGATAAAGCCCCGGGCTTGCCAAGTGTACACTACAATGTCAAGGGAAAGAGGAGAATTCGGGGCGGTGGGTCATCATCACTCAACACTTTCCCAGCCGGGCACCGAGTGTCACCTCGGCCTCGGTCTTGGAAGCCTCGTGGCCTCATGGATCGGGTCAACGGTTCACTAGGCCGAACCCATTTTTCTGCATGGCACAAGGACTATCGTGATTGATTGATCGAGACGCTACATGCTCGTGTAAGACATCCCGGCTAAGTCCGTGTATGACACCGAGAATCAACTGTATTGCGCATGGGATCCTTGGTGGTGGTGGTGGTGGTGGTGGTGGTGGTGGTGGTGGTGTTCGAGGCCCGGCCAGGTGGAAGGAGAGCGGTGGAGGCATCATCCGAAGAAGCATTTTATCTAATCAATCAATCTATCCCCAAAAGGACCGAACTGAGCTGAGGATCGTTCGAGATCTCCCCAGCTGCGCGATATATCATGTTTAGCGTCATGGAGGTTTGCGCCGGGCCAATCAATCAACACAGTAGGCTACACGGGCGATAAGTGCAAGTTCAGATGAATGTCGTAAAGACAGTGAATGCTAGTGTAGGGGCTAGACTACACTAGAATAGAGCTTCAGTTGGTGCCCCAGTTATCGTCCAGTAGTGGTACTACGAGTAGTCGAATAGTACAATGGGACGGGCTGAATCTGCTTGATTTTTTTTTAATTCTCTGCAGAAGATGGCTGCTTTGCTTCCACTTGCCTCTTATCTTTAGTTTAGAAGAAGAAGAAAAAAAAAAGGAAGATAACGAGGTGGCGGTGGTACCACGCCAACAGGAACTTGGGAATATGCTGGCAGAGGTGAACATTACAGGGCACTACAATCGGTAACATGACCATGTCCTCCGGCTATATTACGGGGACGCGCTAGGATCGATACCCGTTAAATTTACAGGGGCTGCGCCGGAAAAMAAAAAAAAAAAAAAAAAAAAAAAAAAAAAAAAAAAAAAAAAAAAAAAAAAAAAA